>BMAO01001030.1:93405-179714 GCA_019973975.1 Trichonephila clavata | reverse complement strand
TCCTCTTATAGGAGAGATACGGTTCAAATGCGTTACGTGGAAATCGACCCCCAAGTGGCTTTGTGGAGCTTGGCCAAGTGGCAAGGGGCGTTATAGATAATTATTTCCATTTTTAAACTACTGGACGCACAATCTTGAAATTTGATAGTCAGAATCCTTTCATAGATTAAAGATCTTGTATGTAATGTGTTTTGTGAAAATCGACACCTAGATAGCGTTGCGGAGGCTCAAGGGGCGTTATAGATAATTTTTTCCATTTTTAATTTATTAGATGCGCACAGTCTTCAAATTTGGTAAACAGGTTCTTTTCATAGAGTACAGTTCCCCTACAAAATGGGTTTTGTAAAAACAGACCGCCCAAATGGCGTTGCGGGGACTCAAGGGGCGTTATAAATAATTATCCCAATTTTTAAACTATTAGACGTACAGTCTTGAAATTTGGTAAGCAGATTCCTTTCGTAGAGTAGAGAACCGCTACAAAATGGGTTTCGCGAATATCAACCACCAAGTTTCATTTCGGGAGATTAAGGGGCGTAATCGACAAGTATTTCCGTTTTTAAACTATTAGATCTACCTACTTGAAAATTGATAGGCATGTTCCTTTCAGGGAATAGAGTTCCTCTAACACAGAGTAAAAACGAAAATCGACCCTAAGGAGGGTTGCGAGGATCAAGAGGAGTTATAGAAAAAATTCCTGTTTTTGAATTGTTAGACCCACATACTTGAAATTTGTTAAGCATGTTTCTTTTGTTGAATAGGGATCCACTAAGGATGTATTTTACGGAAATCAACTCCTGGGGGGAGCAGGGGTTACTGGGGCATACTAACAAAAAAATTCCTTTTTTCGAGCTGCAAGGACTATGATAATGAAATTTGGTTTACATTTTCTTTTGTTGAATTGAAATCTGCTAAGAACGGTTATTTTGGAAAACGACTCTCAACGGGATACGGGGTATTGATAGTAAAAATTTTCGTTTTTTTTTCCTGTTCAATTTAGACTTGAAATTATGGTTGCATGCTCATTTTACAGAGTCGAGATCTACATTAAAATTAGTTTTGTGGGAACCCACTTGGTTATAGGGTTACTAAAGTGCAAACATCATTCTATACTTCAATTTTAGATATTTTTAGAAATACAAATTAAATCAGTTCTGTCCTTTTTTTTATCAAGAGGTGACAGTTACAGGTATAAGTATATTTTTTAATACATTCGAATTCTTAATGCTGGGACTTAGATATCAATAATTCATACATATATATAAACAATATATATTTATAAAACATCATGAAATACCCAGCGAAGCGGGTGGGTAATGGCTAGTTCTAATATAATCATTTAAAAATTGTATAATAGAGGGAAGTAAATAAACTTTGTGTATCCGAAAAAATAGGTAAATTTATACTAAGCATTTACTTAGAAGAATATTAAAAAATATCATTGTTTTTATAACGAAATAAATTGAACGGATGAATACGGATTTAGCAGTTAGATAAAAATGTCAAATTTAGAAACGCATTTTAGATTATAATTCGTAGTTCATGTTTTTACATGGATGCCCTTTCTTTTCCTGTTGGAAGAATCCGATGCTTAGATATATAATTGTTAATTTCAAATATTGCACATTAATTTATAGAAAGCGGGGGGAAATTAAATTTAAAGGGAGTCGAAATCTGACCACAATGAGAACACTCGAAAGATAGTTTTGTTTTTTACATACGCTGCACTTCTTTGATGACAGGTTTTTTATGTTGACCCTTGATCATGAGACAAGGATGACACCCGAGCTAGTCCCCTGTTCTCCAAGATTTGACATCACGCCAGCGTGAAGAATCTGAATCTAGAAAAAAAGTTCACTTACACTAGCCCTTCTACACAAAGGTCTTTAATAGCATCAAGATCCGAATTCAAGACTCAAAAGTGACGAATCGACAGAAATATCGCCACCTATGAGTTTGAGACCATTATTATTTGGCTACCACGGCATTGAAAGAAGCCGAGGAAGCCTAAATGAAATCAGAGACAGTAAATATTTGTCAGGGTGAGGAATATTTATTTGAAAAATTAGCTTTCAAGCTTAGTTAAACCTCAAATGTAAAAAATGTGCAAGACAACAGTATTAATAAATTTTAATGCAAACAATTATCCATTACTTTAGATTTGGGTAATTTTCTTATACCTTAATGCCACTCCCATATATTACTCTGAGCAATAAATTAGAAAAAAAAAAGCACAGATGTTTTTTCACATGAATAATAAAGTTCTTTTTTCCCTCTAAAAATCATTTTTGAAACATAATCGTAAAGCAATAATTTCCATTGTTTTGATATTGTGCATGAAATTGAAATTTTCAATTTTTATACTTCAAATACGGACAATGGGGCTAATTTAAAGCAATGAAATTGGACGCGATATTTTTGAATTCTTCGTAATTTAAAAATAAAGACATAAATGATCTAGTTAACTTGATATTTTCAATTAGTGATTAAGAATTTGTATAAACATTCAGTTTTGATTAAAATTGATTCATTATATAATTTTATGAGTCTATAGAGTAGTTTTTCTCTACAACACTTTGTGGCTTGTTCCTGAATTATCCCTACAGGGAGAGAGAAATTTGCGTGAACCTCCCCTAATGGATAGGGAATTGAATTAGTTTGTAAGCAACTTTGACCAATTGTGGAGCCCCGAAATCAGTGGTGTGCCTACCCACAAAATAGAAAAATTTTAATGAACATTTAATTATTTGTGTGTGTTCGAGTAGTAATAAATGTTTCAAAACTGAAATTTAGGTTGATATCTGAAAAGTGAATAATCAACCAATACGCGAAAAACTTTACTGAAAAAAAAACACGTAAAAATCAGAATTTTTGTAGAGCGGTATAGCAGATTTAGCGTTATCCAGGGAATCACGAGGAGGCCAGCTACGTTACACCCCGCCCATTGTAGCCTTTGGGGAAATGAAATGGCAGACCTTTTAGCAAAAAGAACAACGACTATTCTCCAAAGATCAACTAGAGACCTGCCTCTTCACTTAGCAAAACTCGAAATTGATAGGGTTTATAAAAAATGCTTTCGAGATGCTGCCGCCAGTGCTGCCAAAAATAAATCATGGAGAGTGCTAATAAAACCTAACTGTGTCTCGGACTCTCCTCGTGCTGTTGCTGTGGCTGAGTTTAGATTGTTGACTGGACACGACTGTATTTGAGACAATTTGTTTCGTCTTAACCTGACTGACTCCCCTTTTTGTGTTTTGAGTGCTTCTGGACAAGTCATGGACGCTGCTCATCTTGACGTGTGCTCTGCACTTAAGAGTTTGGACTATATTGTAAAAAAAATATTGGAGGCTCGTTGCCTAAAATGACCTGATGGTCAATGGCCAGGCATTTGATAAATAAAATAATAAATCAGAATTTTTTTTATAAATATTTTTGGTCAAATTTTGTAACATCTGTTACTGCATATATCTGAATCCTTCAGTTGTCTTATCTTATGTTTTCTTGCTTCATGAACTAATGTTATAAATATGAAAATTTATTTTATATCTTAAAAAAAAAAAGCGTTCATGAAATCGTTGTGAATATTCTTATCCAGTTGAAAATAACCAATTATTTTCCATGAGGTTGGCATTATATCATTTTCTATGAAGGTAATTTTTCTATTTCTTTTGTATGAATTATTTTATTTAAAGGGTCTAGAAAATTTTTAAGCAGTGATTCGTATAGAATTGTTAATATACATACTGAACTAGCAATATTTGAAACTCAGCTTCTATGTTCTTATCAAAGAAATATTAATACAAATAATTATTTCTTATCGAATTAATTTGAAAAATTTATTGTTTTTACTGGTTTTAGAGGAACTTTGGAGGAACATGAGAACTATTGGCCGGACCTAGTAATTTAACTATTTGAAGGAAGATGGTAAACTATGGCTGTCGAACAAGGGTCGTCAACTTTGTAGCTGTGTCGTCCCAAACCAATTTACCAATAGAATTCAAGGTGCCACACAGTAGGAAATATTTTTAAAAAATTCGATTTCCTCAATAATGCTTTCAGAGTTAGGGAATAGAGGTAAAAAATATAGATTTAGAGTTTCATAATATGTATAGATAATATAGATTTAAAGTTTTGCATCAATTAAAGGTATTTATTAACATAAAAACAAACAACATAATATATTACTATTCCTTCAACATAAATATAAAATTGTTCATATATTATGTTTAAAATATTTTTTAAAAATACTTATTAAAATACGAAACAAGCAACTCAAAATATAAGTGTTCCCCTTCAAAAAAGTTAAAGAAAAAATATTTTAATGCTGCTCTACTTCATATCGAAATATCAGGGATATAATATGTGACTTTCAATTTTACATGATTATGAGTATTCAGTTGTTAAACGACTTCTATAAGGATTCAAAACATTTTTCATGATAGAAATGATTTTTGTTCACATGTATATGTTAAACTAAGAGAGGAAAGTAGAGTATGTGATATTTTCTCTCTTCAAACAATTAAATCTACAGCAATGACATCCAATAACTTAAAATAGCTGTTGATTTTTCGAGTTTAGATTTATTATTATTTTTAATTCTGTAAATGTTGCTCCCATAATTCTCTGAACATGTCAGTTGAATAGGCCCCATTTTAAAGTTGTAAGCTTCCATCCACTCAAAAGATGACAAATTTGTAGAGTGGTGTAGAATGCCATTGTATTACATGCCAAATGTGGTACGCGTGCCATGGGTTGCCGACCCCTGCTGTAGAATATTATACCTTCTTTTTATCTTTAGAGAGCAAGCAAATAACTTTTTAAGACCAATATAAAGCAATCAATATTTTAACGTATATATTATTTTCACTATTGCAAAGAATATTAATTCAGAAAACTCCTATAGAAGTACGCTACAAAATTGATTTCTAATTGTGATATTTATTTAAAATAAGTGAATAAAAAATTATAATTACCTTCAATCACTGTGATAATAATTTTTTAAAGTCTTTAGACATATTAACTAAGTCAAATATATTTACTAAGCATGGAGCTTAATAATACATAATACATAGAATAGAAATATTTAGTAAACGTAAAACAATTATTTAATTACTGCTTTAAAAAATATTTATTTTATACGAACAATTAAAAAAATTAAATAGAGAAACTAAAAAACTGACAGATTAATTACTTATAGAGGTTAAATCTGAAATTTACCATGGCATGTTCTTTAAAAGAAAGAAATTTAGTAAAATTAAAATTAACTTGTTAACATCCATATTTTTAAAAATTCAGCAAACTTTTAAATTGATTTCCTTCGCTTGTTTTCCTCTTTATATTTCAGGAACAGAAAAATAATTATCTTTAGAATAATCCTTGATCTCATGTTACTATGGATCGAAATAACAAACGAGAGCTGCAAAGTTATTCAGAAGAGTTCTCCCACACAAATTCAACAAAACACTTAATCTTTCGCTCCTGCGTCAAATTTCGATGTGTTCAATTAATGTTATTTTTAAAAGAGTGTTCCATTTTTTTTCTATCTGTTTACTTATTTTAGGTATTTTTTGAGGAAATTCTATTTTTTTTACGAGTGTTATTCCTGATGTATTCAGCCATTCTATTTATATTATTCTTGGAAACCAGAATCTTTTTTCATATATATATATATATATATATCTTTAAGTAGAAATTTGAAACTCTTGCACCATCTCCTCCCCCCACCCTTCATGCAATCTCTGCTAGCTAGTCTTTTCAATTATATAAAAAAATTCTCATTCAAAAAATATTTTATGTATGAAATTTAATATTTTTCTAAAGTAATTACGAAAAATTCGCCGAAAGTTGTGTAGGTTGGCAGGCAATGTGTAGAAAAATGTTAAGAGAAAAATAGCTCAATGTCGAACCTGCATATAGTCGAATATGATATACGTGTTGTTAAAAATAGCTTTCTAATTTGGAGAAAAAATCGATGTGGACTTATATAATCCTCTTTTTTAAGAGAGAATTAAAATTGTTCCTTGTCAGTAACAGAAGTCAAGCGTGCTTTTAAATAGATGAATATAAAAGTGCTTACGCCTACTAAAGCTTAATTACAAGGGGTGATCAAATGAAAAGGTACGAAACGACACGGTGGGTACAAATATAGACTTTATTCAAAATAAACACCATAGGCCTGAGCACAACGATCCCACTGATGAACAAGCCGCAGGATTCCTTGTTCCCAGAATTCCTGTGGCTGTGACGAGACCCAGTCCTTCACAGTGTCCTTGAGTACGTCGTCCGAGTTGAAGCGCTTTCCTTTCAGGTGTTTCTTCAGTGGACCAAACACATGGAAATCGCAGGGTGACATGTCCGGACTGTAGGACGGATGGTCCAACGTCTCCCATTGAAACTTGTCCAGTTCCATTTGTGTGACTCTGGAGACGTGTGGACGCGCGTTATCATGGAGCAGAACCACACCCTCCGTGAGCAACCCCGGTCTTTTGTTCTTGATGGACCTGCGTAGGCGTCGGAGTGTCTCACAGTACACATCGGAGTTAATGCTTTTTCTGTGCTCGAGTCATTCTGTGCTCGCATCATTTGGACGCCGCTTTTTATGAGTCTTTGCTCTCTCCTGCGCATGCGGGCACCCGCACATGATCCGATCCCAGTCAGAGTCTCCAATGGCATCCCGAGATGTCTCGCTACATTCTCCCTTGGCGGAATATGCAAATATTTAACTGTTTCATTTTTATGTCGTTTCGTACCTTTTCATTTGATTACTCCTTGTACTTTTTAAGCATTCATTTTTAAATTGTATATTGCAAAACTGAAGATTTTAATTCAATTTAATTTACGTTACATTCTGAAGCAACACAAGGAATATTGGGGGAATGCCCAAGGGAACTGAGCTTACCCGAAAGGAGTTTAGAGCTACAAAACTAAGCCTCCGCGTTCAGTCTTAATTAAACAAAATATTAGTTTACATTTTTTTACAAAAGCACACATTAAATTTACAAATTAAAGGTAAATTAACGAAATAGATATGTAGGTGCAACTATATGTAACAAAGCTAATAATAATAATAAAAAAAAACTTAAAGGGTAAGAAGGAAAAAAGAACATACATTATTTGAGCATCTTTGTACATACTTTAAAAGTAATAAAAATATTCAATACAAATGCATCGTATTAAAAAACAAGTAATATAAAAAATTAAGTCAATTCCTACTTCAGTCAACAAAGAAAAATTTTATTTTAGTTACTTTATATTAAATAGTTACAATTAATATAAATATGTGTATACATATGACAAAATCGCAATATTAAGTGATAAAAATAGAAAGCGATTTTCCTTGCAAGTTTTCATTTTCTTTTCTATGTATGGAGTTGGATTATTTTGTCTTGTTTGTTTGATACTAATTATTCACGTTAATTAAATTTAGTTATTCTAATAAAATAGTATAGTAAAAAAGAAATCACATTCTCAGAAATTAGGCCATCCCAGGTGAGATTCGAACCCACGACATTTGCATTAGAAGGTTAATGCGCTATCCATTGCTCTATAGGGACACAAAGAACGGTTTTTCTTTCTGAATATGCTGTTGGGCTATTATTTTTGTTTATTACTATTTACTCATTTTTTAATTTAATTAATGAAATAATTTTGAAAAAACAGTATTAACATCAAGTGTTATTCACTACATGTTTTAAAAAATGTATTTGAACTTGAAAGGATATATAGAAAGTATTTTATTAATGATAGAAAACTTGAACAAGACATATATATACAGAGAGAGAGAGAGAGAGAGAAAACGTGTGAGAGAACTAATAGTAGGAATTGAAGGAAAGGAGAAAAAAAAGGACAGGAAAAATTAGGGGGGCGGACCGTTTGTGATCACATAAAAGTAGCGATCCAATCCCATATAAAGAATTTGATCTCGGATTGTGGAGGCAATTATAATACATGATTTTAGTTTACAGTGATTGGAAGGATTGCTAATGATTGATTGTAACCAGGTTTTTTTTAGCATTTTGAGAGGGGGAGACCAAATGAAAAACCTTAGTCAGAGGACATAAGAACACATAATGGTAAGCGTCTCTTACAGAACCACAAAGACAATTGGGAGTAGCTTTTAATTTGAAGCGATGCAAAGAAGAAACAAATGAGCCATAGTTAATTAAGAATTGCGTTACGTAATATGAATGGGGATTGATTTCTAAACTAAAATTAAACTCAGTGGCAGCCCATGAGGGCCAAGGTATATAGCACCCATCTCAGTATACGGGACCATGGGCACTGAGGTGCATGAGCAGATCAGGTCCCAGATCATGTCCCAGTCAGGTGGTCAGTCTGACTCGAAACCCCATGGGTTTAGTTCTCAAGCAAGCTTGGTACTCCTTTATCAACACACAGAAGAGATAAAAGGCTGAATTGACCTTGCCCAGCCCGGGATTTAAACCCGAACCTGTGGTGTGGAAGTGTGAAACAGTACTACTCAGACATTTTGCTTCGATAGAAAATGGGGGGGGGGTAAGAAGGATTTGACTTGTAAGCTAGTATTAGAGTTTGACCAGCTGGCGACGGACCTCGTAATTTTGAACCACATTTCAAATCCAAGGATGACCTCTGAACTAGTACTCTTCTCCACAAACATCCATACCACGCCAACGGAGCTGGGGATTTTGAGTTTCGACGGATTTATCGTATATCAACCATTCTACACGGAAAGCTTTCTGTGTCACTAGGTTTCGAACACGTGACTCAACAATGTTGGTCACGAGTTTTGAATCATTTACATTTGACTACCGTAGTCACAGCGTAACAAGAAAGCAAGTTATTTAAAGTAAAAATTTAGGGGGGGGGGGGGAATGGCTGTATTTGACATTGAAAAATCTCGCTTAGACGTTGCATAGCTTTTAATCGTTTATATATATAGTTATTCATTTTCATCTTGGTGATTCGAATCATACACTTTTTTCTGTTTGTTTTGATTTGGCACTTTATCAGTTTCCGCTCTCTCTCTCTTCTCTCTCTTTTAATTTGTTTAAAAAGTGTCTCGGGAAGAAACATGTTTGTCCAGTTAAATATTTTGGAAGTACTTTTTAAATATTTCTCTTATAAAAAAACTTATTGAGAATGCGAGAAAATGCTTTTTTGTCTGGCAATAAAAAGAGTTTAAATAGAAATGTTGGGAATATGCATCAAATAGAATTGAGTTGAAGATTTCCTTTTTCTGTTTGATTTTTTGCACATATCATAGTTAAAGCTATTAACCCCTCCCCGGCTTTTTCCGAGCTGAGCTCCAGCAGGCGAAACATATCATCCTGGCTCATCCCGAGTGTAGCTTGGGCACTGTAAAAATTTGCGCTGTGCATTAGGTCTTTCCCGATTATTTCACATGTACTTTTTATGGTGTCGAATTAATAAAAAGTACCACTCGGGGGAATTTTCTGGAAAAAGAGGACGTTCTTCTGCTGAACACCCTCCTTCGCGCTTGTGTGAAAGACATTTTATTGACTGAATTCTCCCAACAGAGAAGAAAACTAATCCAACACGACAGTGTATTATTTGCTGCTCAAAGAGCGACAGTGAAGAGAAGATGGTAAAACGAGAAATAAGATTATACTGTCCAGGTTGCGATGTTGGGTTATGTGCAGTACCGTGTTTTTGAATTTATCATACACGATCAAATTTTGATTAATAATTTTATAATCATTCATGTAAATGCAAAAGATGTAAATAAAGTTTATAATTCAAGATAAAAGCTAGGTATTCTAAGCTTTATATTTATAAGGGTGATTTGACTCCAAAGTCTAATGATTTCCGCCATACAGAAAACCAACTTAACAGGTAAATTACTCATTTATTTAAATAGTTCTTTTACATCAATTTTTAGGAAATTTTGAATGCGAATGTACTATTATGTTTAAAAAGATATGTATGTTTGAAATTATGTATAAAAAATTTACATTTTTTGATCCGTAATCCAGAAATAAAATGAGTCTGGAAAGGGTTAATGCAACGTGTATTATAATCAGTGACATAACGCAGAGTGTAAAGTTAAAAATGAAAAAAAAAAATGCATAGCTAATTTTGTCATAATTATTAGACAGGCGTCAGATAGGATGTGAGAATTTAATTCACTACAACTGAGAATTATTTACAATTCTCATGAGTTCAAGCACCAATGCCACTGAATGCCTGCCGTGTAGATGGGAACCGATGCACGTCAAATCTGTCGAGGCTCAATGTGAATGTATTAGATTAAAGGGAATGATAAATAGGGAGTGAGCGACAAATAATGAATTGAAGACTTCAGGTACTCCGATGAAGTTTTTAGCTTATTTATTCATAGCAATAATAATTTTTAAATAACTATAATATCATAATATTTCTGTAACGACTATTTTAAATAATTAATTTGATAACTTATTTTCGTATTTTAAATTTTTCTCTCCTTTCTTTTGTTTGGTTTTTTTTAATGAAAGATAGCCCAGTCATCAAAATTGACCTTCATCACTTAGCTTGATACTCTGATCAAAGTGTTGAATAGAATTGCTGCACGTTAAACCTAACTAGGTATTTAAATGTAGAAGTGACTTTATGTATGGGAAATAAGATACAGCTCAGGGGGATATCGTGTTATTTACTTGAGTGGGGTTCAAAATTACGAGATATGTTGCCAATAGCCTCTTGTGTTGCTATAGTGTTAGTTTAACACGCATACACTCAAAATTAAAATTACTTAGACAAATTTTTTCTTGACATCACACAAAAGATCTAATAACAGGAAGAATATTATGACATTATAATGATTAAAGAAATTCAATCATCGTAATAGCTTGTGTTTATACATCATGGATCCAAAAAGAAAAACTTCTGCTTTATTGTAAATTATAATTTTAGTTTATTTTTTTATTCACATCTTTCTCTTTTCCTTAATTTTTAAACAGTTCCAGGTATTCATAATATTGTTAGTTTTTACGTATTCCTATTTTAAATGAATATTTATCAAACATATATAGTTTTATTTATTGATTCTTGATAACTTTTTGAAAGTTCTTAAAAAAAAGAAGAAAATCTTTCAAAGGACTGGACTAAGCTTCGAATAATGACAGTTCCAGAGCCCGTTGAAGTTGGAAGATCAAACTCAATTTTATAAAAAAAGAAATTTTATTTTTCTAGCGAAAATGATACATATTTCATCGATTTAGAAAGATAAGAATTTTTTTCTCAGAACTCATTCATCCTTAAAATGTTGCTTCTACTATAGCACTTTTTATATAAGAAAATAAAAAGGAATTCCACGCGCGCGCTGTATATTTTTGGATGCTAAATAAAAAATATTCACAGTTTTCGGAAAAAAAATAAACCGTTCTGAAAATATAACTGAACTTTTTTCTAAACTAATGCTAGGAGTGGAAATATACAATTTCTGATCTTCAAAATATTTTTTGGAGCTCAAATTTCAAAAAGATATTGGAAATTCATTCGGATATAAAAATTTAGAAATCGAAGTGAGTTATTAATTTTTTCCCATCTCGCATTCCAAGGCATAAGACCTTGATTTGACTTGGCAAAAATGTGTTGAATGTGATATAAGATTTCGTGTTATAACGTTGATGATTTTAACATGAAAACAAAAAATAAAATGAAAGAAATAGGGACAGGGTGTTTTTTTCCCTTTTATAAACAAAGAAAAGGAAAGTCTTAGGAAAGCTAAGCGTCAAATGTATTATATGAGCAGTTATATAAGTTTGTAAAAAAAAATCGAAATAGTCAACGAACTTTGATATATCTTTACCCGCTGTCTAGAGGGGCTGAAGTACGTTAAACTTGTAAAGCAGTGGTCTTCAAACTTTTTCTACTCATGGAACCCCTAGAACTAGTAGGTGTTTTCGTAGAGCTCCTAGAACTGGAGAGTATTTTCGTGGAACCCTATTCCACACACACACACTTAAAAGAATATATCTTAAAATAATATTTATATTAAATCAACATCTTATTGGTACTTTATGTAAAGACATTTAAAAAAGTATTGCATCTATTATTAAAAATTTTAACCTACTTTTATTATAATTTACTCATTAATAATATTAATCTGCGATCCAAGTGTCACCTACCCATGCATTATGTTTAGTAACTAGAATAAGTGCTTGATTTTTTCACACAAACCGTCGAAGTCTAGGCCTATTGAAATTAACTGCAGTCGTATTACATATTTTGAGCTTAATTTATTTCTATACTTTGTTCTTGTAGCCACTTGTGGTGAGAAATATTTTTCAGTTATACACATTGTTCTGAATGACATTAAAATGTTTAGAGAAATACTGTGTATTTTGCATAAATTTGCAACAAGAGATTTAGGAGCTGTTCTTGCTTAAATTTAGAGTTTTGACATCAAATCTGTGTTGATAGGTCCATAAGTTGTTACCTTTCCCTTATTGTAGGGGTTTTCTCAACAAATGTCAAAAGGAGCATTTTCCGTTGGAAAACTATTTAGTTTTGAAAAAGATATTGTATTAACGATTATACAATTATCTCATGGAACCCGGGATAGCAAACTATAAAGTATTTTACAATTTAGTAGGCAATTTATAAAAATAAAAAAAGTTTTAATATCTTTTATTATATTATAATAAAAGTTTAAAAAGTATTGAAAAATAAAGTTATTATGTAGAAATAAAATTTTCAATTTCTTAATGACAGGGATGAGCTTTAAATGCTAGTGGGTATATAAACTTCAAAGAGAACGTGAATCCATTTTGCATACACATTTATAACTTTCTTTTCGAATTTTATTGTGACTCGGGGAACCCCTTTGTTACGTTAATATATACTGTAACGCGTTCCCGCTACAAAGCTGCGAGTATGGCCATCACACGTGCATTGACACCTGGACCCTTAAAAATATTGTGTGGCTTGTCTTGGACATCGCCCCGGCAACCTTTGATAAAGGAATCCCCTATTCTGCAACGTACCGGATACAACTCGAGGATGAAAGAAGCCGCTGCGATGTTCCCGAACCCTAGAGAGGGCCAAGAGAGAAAGAGCAGAGGCAGTGAAAACTTCACTGGGAACAGACACCCCCAAAAAAAGAAACTCCTCCCTCACAAACAACAGAACTGGACTCTAATAACCTAAATACTAAGTTACTAACTTCAATGTAAATCTGTAAATAATAGCTGTGACGTAATTTTACTAAAATTTTAATTAACCAATATCACGCTACCTTTATTTGTCTCAAACGTCCCAATACACTGTCACTCCTTCACTGCTATAGCTTAAAGTTTTCTTCTTTAAATACCTATAGAGTATTTTTCAGTATTTCTTGGAAAAATATAACGTGATTTCCCAATATTTTCACATTTATATGTATTTAATTTAGATAAAAAGAATAATGGTATATTGAGAAAAAAAACTTAGTGTGTTTTTTTCCAAATTTTTCGTATCGTTTATTAAAATTTTTTATTAAAGGATTTAAATATTCGTGGTAGTTTCAATCCTGATAAGTGCTATACGTTTCAATATAATTAAAATCTTATACTTTCTACGAATGGTTATTCTCCCTTTATTCTGGTTATTCTCCCTTTCTTAATGGTTATTCTCCCTGAGCCTAAAGACTAGACGCATATTTTGTGTACGAGCTTTAACCATTTAAACATATTCTTTCAAAAGTTTGTCAAAAACATAAAATTTTTGTCCCGCTTTCCACATGCCTTGCTTAAAAAAATTATTCTCTCGGCTGAACAGACTAATATGGGACTTCCCCCCCCCCCCAGAACAAGTAACTAACTAATTTCGGAGAACGAGAAATTATTACTTTTTTCGAAAACAATAATATAGTTAAGAAGTACTTTTCTTTTATAATACAATGGCTTAGAAATATTCTTTTTAACTATGCTTTTAAGAAAGAAAAAAAAATATTGTTCTCTTTGAAATAAAATGTGTATTTCTTACTTTTATCAATACACACCGTCTGAAGTGGAATTGTAAAAAGAAAGCCATATTTTAAGAGAAAAGTGTTGATGAAACCTTTCAGCAGAAAATCTTGCAGAAACTTTTTCTGTCTATCGAAATATCAGACGTAGATATGAAGTAAGAGACTTGAAGAAGTTTTATAACTTGTAGACTCTCTTTTACCCATAATTGGAATGTGAAAAAAATCTCTTCCGACTAAGTCAATATGCTTCATTTATTTATTTATAAAAAAATTTTACTCTTATCAGTTTTTTGTTCTAAATTTCGGGGATTTATACTTTTTCCTGCGAATCAAGATAAAAGAATATTTATGCGGAATGTACCTAAGATTTCGCATTAGATCATTTGACATAAACCTTTAAATTTAATTTATAATATTATATCCGGTAATTAATTTTTGAAAAAAAAAATAGTGAGATTTGTTATAACTTAATGTGTATAACTAAAGGCGTAAACTTTAAAATAATGTTAATCGATAAATTTTTTAAAATAAAGTAAAAATGTGATACAAATTTAGAAAAAAAAATCTTTTTTTAATTAATGAATAATTTTAATCAGACCAGTAGTGTATTGGTGTCCTTAAAGATCCACCAGAAAGAGGAGTTGATGCACGTTGAATCTGAAGAGCTCAAAGTCCTCCCACTTGAGTTGTGTGGAGTTTAGAGAATGGGGTGCTATATCTCTGGTGTCGTCCTTGTCATTTGATTATGGTTCAAAATTACGAGATCCATTTTCAATCGTTCTCGTGTAATTTCAAAAATGACACACTAATAAAACAATCAATAAGCCGATAATATAACAAGATATTAAAAGCGAGCTATATAAAGCTGAAGCTAAGTAGAGCAGAACTGTGATACATGATTGAATTTGCCATTTTTCATAAAGTTAATTAAAAGAAGTTACATTATTAAGCACATGTATATCTTTTCTTACGTAGTTTTAACAATCAAAAAGAGGAAAATTCCGAAACGTCCGAAATCTACCCACATATACATTATTTATGCATAAAGTATATAAATTCTATATATAGAGTAATCTAATGAAGACTAAAACACGGTTATAAAGAGAGACAGAGCATCATCAATATAAATTGAAATGGCGCATTACACAT
The DNA here is from genome assembly GCA_019973975.1 of Trichonephila clavata. NCBI lineage: Eukaryota > Metazoa > Arthropoda > Arachnida > Araneae > Nephilidae > Trichonephila > Trichonephila clavata. Next base: position 164,641 of record BMAO01001030.1, on the reverse strand, counting down.
GAAACTGTCTCGCTTATAGAGTTTAACGTCCTTATAATGATAAAGAATTGTTTCAGAATTGCTGTAAAGCTAGTGAACAAAAGCAAATTTTTCTGAGAATTACCAAAGCGAATAAATTGTGTGTTCCTTGCGATAAAAACTTTTAAGTTAAACGAAAATTATTGTCAAATGAATTCAAATTATATTTGATGTTTTTTGGATGCATATATATTAAACATAAAAATCAAATGACACCTGATAATTGATTATGAATGTATTTTATGTACTCGTGTTTTTAAATTTAAGTATTGTATACATAATACTTAATTTCTGTTTTATATCATAAACCTTTTTCTTGTTTCTAATAAAAATGTCAGATTCTGAGCTTCATAATAGAAATACTAATTTGCAAGAATGTGTCGGTTCGGTGGCTTAGAAGTAATGTACAACTTCGTAATCCTAAGGGTATAGGTTCGAACCCGACTGGAGTCGATAGATTTTCTGGATGAGAAAATCGTAGGCATGCATGTCATATTATTATGCGACATGTAAAATATCCCTTGATTATTAATTTGGCTCTGGTACTCTCGGTAAAATTAAATCACGGCACTATTTAGCATACGACGAGATCTTGAATTAATTCAAGCGTCCAAATTTGATATTGAGAGCCGTCACTAGATGGTGCACCATTGAAAGGGCTCTCACATTTGTGGACTTGCCGTGTCTGCAAAGGCTTAGTTGTCAATATACAGCCCATTAGGAAAAAGAAATTTGTAAGAACGAATCAAAACTGGCTGTCCGAACGAAAACAAATAGTAATAATAATAACAATAATTTATGAAATTTAACGGACCCTTTGTAAATAAAAATGAAACAATTCAAGCAAATATATAATTACAGTTGACTCTCGATAATTTAAACATTCGATAATACGAACCTCTCGATAATTCGAAGTATATGCTCAGTCCATAAAAAAACTCTTGATATTTCGAACTAAAACAATACGTTTGGGTACACTCAGTAATTCGAAGTAAAATTTGTGGCTGGCCAGACTACAGTATACAATAATTCGAAGTTATCTTATGAAACACTCGACAATTCGAACACTTACTATCATGTAGATTTCTGTAGCAAACAGGTTGGAGCTTACATGTTTTGTGTTGTTTTGTCTCTGCATGTCTCCCCTGTAACGTAGCCCCTTTGATGACCATCTGTCTGCTACCCCTTCTTAGTGTTATCCGGTTCATCAGGCGAAAATACAATTTTATTGCTTTCCTTCTTCAAGTGGACAATAGACCAACCGCACTTGTTGTCAACCGTCCATATCTTTCGCTTAAAACGTGGCCTTGCTACACATGTGATCAGAAAGGATGGTCCAATATTGTGAAGAAGAGATAAGTAGGATTGTGTGAATGTATTTTTTAATACAAGACTTTTAACTTCTGATATTTATATTGGGTAATATGTACTTTTAAAAATACTTAAAAATAATTTTATACATATGTACAATTGTTGTTTTACTAGACAGTTTAAAATTTAAATATGTTAGGAAAAAAAATTTATTTTCATGTACTTTTGGAATTTTTTCCCTACCCTCTTGATAATTCGAGCTCATGATAATTCGAAGTTTTTCATTGGTCCCTCCAACTTCGAATTATCGAGAGTCGACTGTATAACAATCCTTATTAAGATAATTATTGAAGTTCAATCAATTTAACCATTATAAGAGGTTTATCATATTCCATAATTTTCCAACAATCATTTGAAAACTCACACACTAAAAAAGGGTTCTCTAAATTTTCGTTTGAAGAATTCAGGGGAAAAAAGTTTATTCCCTGAAGCTATAGAAGTAACTGTTCGAAGAAAGAACATATCATAACTTTGTGAAGTGTGGCCTAGATAAACAAAGACATGTAGCTATTTAATGGAAAAAAAAGCGATTCTCTGACTTTATTGCAAAAACAGAGTACATTTTGTCAATAAAATTTATATTTTAGTTTTTTTTAATGAAACAAAAGAAAACGTTACCTTCGTGAATGTAAGCAAGGATTTATTTACTTTTTTCAAAATGAAAAAGTATACTCCATATAACAAAACAGAAAAGGATTATTTGTTGTATCAAATGCAGCTTTTTCCTCTTTTTGGTTTCTTTTTACATTTTGTTTGCTTAAAATCCCATTAGAGGTACACAATGGGTTATTATTGATAGACCCCGAAATTTTGGGCAATCATTCATTGACTTCTATAAGAGAAAAAATGCAATTGGGATATTTTTTTCGTTTTATTAATATTTTTAGATTAAGATTCAAGTTACTTGTTACTATTGGTATATTTAAATATATATATGTAACCGTTAAAGTACATAATTTAGTTATTTCATAGAATAACTAGGTATTTCATAAATTAACTGTACAAGTCAGTTAAAGTATATAATAGATGAAAAATTTCATATTTTGCCTAGTTATTTTAAGAAATAATTAGTGATAGACCGTCAAAGTGAAAAATAAACAATTTCAAATCTGTGTTATAAATTAATTGATCCTAAATAGCTAAAGTTTCTGGAAAAATATATTTTATCCCTATTGCGGATGATTCATTGATAAACAATAGAGAAAAACAGATGATATAATTTATTATTGCTCATATTGCTAACATTAGTTAAACGAAAAGGGAAAAAAGAATATGTTGCAGAAATATATAATTATATTTAAATATTACCAAAAAAATACATTCTTGAAGAAAAACTTGCTTCACACACACACACACATAAAAACATTGCATAAAATTTTTTTAAAAAATGATGGAGAATATTAATTTAAATTTTATGATTTTGCCTTTATTTTACTTTTATTATTTATTAGAGCAAAGATTGCTGTGATAACACTTTGAATTGCATTGCATAACATTTTTGAAACAAGTACACTTTTTACAAGTATACGTGTTTTAGCGCTTTCTCAATCCTTGTTCAGTGCCTCAACTTTGATCTGTTACAACAGATAAAAGAGTTATGTCAGTATTCGGAACTTCTTCAATGGAAATTAATTTTCGCTCACAAAAACTGAATTAAAATGTAGAGTGCAGTTGTTTTATTCGGCCATCTCTTATTCCTAATCGGAAAAATCCATCCCAAAACCTGTAAAAGGCCGTTGAGTTTAAGAAAAAGAAGAAAGCTGCTATAAACTGTTCAAATTTTTGAATGCCGTATATTTCATACTTTAACGAACAAGTAATCGTTATTCTATAGAATACTTAATTAAATCGTAGAATTGAATAATTTTATATACTTTTACTGACTTGTCATCACTTGAAATACCTAGTTATTCTAAGAAATTACGGATTTCACACTTTAACAGTAACATATATACACAAATAGCAAACAATTACAATAAAAATACGTATACAAAATTTGATTCACTATAGAATGAAATTTTATATTTAGTGTTTCTTGCTCCAAATGCATTTTTTAATAATTTCACCCTGTAACCTTTACATGCAAATTAAGTGATATTAGGTAATGTAAATATTAAATTACATAAACAAAATCCTTCATTTATTTATTTAACATCGGTCAAAATTCAATGTCCTCTTAAAGTCAAACTGGTAATGATCGCCCCAGTATTATTTGCGGGTAATGTCAATGTTCTCTTCCAATACCATCAGTTATATTTCTTTATTATTCTAAGGAGTGGTGTGTCCTGACATTTGAACTTTAAATCAAATGGGAACGCTCTGCATATATTGTTTTTATAACTCATCGTAGGTTGCATTATATATAGGCAAGGATAGTCATTCGGGATCAATGACCTAGGGAAATATATTGCTCAGTACAGTACCAAAAACATCTAACTGTCATTTTCTGAAGGTGTATGTACATAAAATGGGAATTATTTATCATCCAAATAATTCTTCCGAATAAATGCAGTATGTCTAGAATACAGCAGAATTTTGCATTATAAACTGCCACTAACATTTGCTTTTGTACCATATATATTATGATTGTATATGTTGTAAATATATCATTTATAATGACTTAGATCAGAATAATTTTTTGCCTGATTTTTTAAACATTAGAACGCATTATATATAGATTTCTTGCAATAACAATATTTAAATTTATTCTGCTCCTGCATGTATATTTTGGTATACTTGTTAATAAGTGATTTCCTTATTTTTAACTATTACTTTATTATTACTTAATGTTTACCTTTTTTAATATGTCGTATCTTTTTATGCTTTTAGAAATAATAGTGAAATTTAAGCATTTTATTCCTTCATAATGGGAGAAAAGACAAAATTCTTTTTCGATGGGGGGGGGGGGTAAACATTTTGAAACGTCTTATCATTTGAAATATAGTTATCTTGATATTTTTATATATTATTATTTTCCGTCTTTGTATTTTACCCTTCATGTCTCCGTTTTTATTCCGTTTTGTTTTGATTTTTCATTTTGCAGCTATACGATTTGAAAAAAAAAATAATAAAATTATGAAAAAGCATCCAAATAAACTTTTTCTACCGTTGTAATTATTTTAAAGTTAATTTTTCTTCCATGTTTCATAAGCCTTCATAAGCTTTTCTTGGCACTAACCAACTTGTGGTTTTGAAGATTTCAAAAATTCATAAACTTGAAATATGTAGCTAATATACTAAAATCATCCCGAAAAGTCATATCCTCCCTTTATGTGAATTGGAGTTGAGTAATTTTTTACAGTATTTCTATTCCTCTTTTTATGCAAATAGCCTATATAAGAAAAAAATAAGTAATTTAATAAAATTATAATATTAATCTTTAAAACCAAGCTCTCATGGTAATGTTATAAAAATCATTGTTTTAAATTCTCCGAATTACATAATGGATTGTAAATAATCAACAAACAATATTCACACTCATCAACAGTTCCAATTTTAATAGAATCTAACAAGCGACAGAAATGGGTGTGTTTTAAAGATATAAAACGTTCATTATGCATTTATGTGCATTCTCCTAGTAAAATTCTTTTGGATTTCAATGAGCACTAAATGTTCGGTTTTTCATTATTTTTCTTAAATTTCAAACTTTCCTTCTTGTGGAGTTAGAGATTGGCATTGTTATCCATTACCAAAATCGTATTTTTTTTGTTTAACATTTATAAACCCCGTGCACCACGCAATGTATAACACGGGGGTATACAACACAGATAGAAGAAAGGATTACAGCACAAACATTCATGCCTTCGCCGGGATTCACTGACCACTATACCGGATGGGCGGCAAAATCGTATTTGACAACTATGTTCATGATTCTGGTTTGTCTATCTAAAGTCTACACAAACATCTGTAGATGATCGCTGGTTGAGACGCGAAAAATCTAACTCAGACTGATGTTTTTCTTAAAAAATCATCTTTACTACTGGTTCATTCTACTGAGTTAAATCTGCCTTCTACAACTAGTTTCATGCGAAGCTGAAATAGAAAAGTACTAGTGAACATCAAAATAGAAAATGGAGAAGCAATATTCATGTAATGATGATAATTGCATGGTTGACGATATATTGATAAGTTGCTTACTGTAACAAAGTGATTGAAGATATATCGAACCGAAATAAACCGATATTTTTTTTCGGTTCAGTTCCGGTTTTCGTTCCGACCAAACTAACGGTTTTTTTTCGGTTTTCGATTCAGTTTTGGTTCGACGCCTCGAATATAAGCTTGTCTTCAAAGGATGAGATCGATTAATGCATCGATTTGTATTTGCATCGCTATCTGATGCAAAACGGGTGCTACTGGAGATGAACTTCATAACTTTGAGCCATTGCCAAGTGAAGAAGAACACCTGAGCTAGTCTGCTTTTCAAACTTCCACACCACACTAACTGGAGGACTTCGAGCCTTGACGAATTTAACGTACATGAGCCTTTTTACTCAGAGGGTTTTCAGTGGCTCCAGGACTTCAGTAAAGCAACGAATTCTGTACTATGACCATTTGCCTACCGTGTCCATGGGGAGTTATTCTTCACTTATATGTAAGGCTTAAGCTTCATATCTCAATAAATTTCAATACTTAGAATTCTTTAATAAAATTACTTTTTAAAAATATTAAACTCACAAAGTATGCATCTTAATACATTTGTACAAATTTTATTACAGTGTAACAGCTAGAAATTTCTTTCTGTATTATTTTTGACAAATTGTAACGTGTTTGCTTGACTTCATTTTTGAAATTGAAAATTTACATGTCTGAAGTATATATTATTTCATTCTTTAATTTCAAATGATCTATCTCTTAATTACTTAAGTTCCATATCGAAATAAAATCTCATGTCTTTCTTTTTTAGCGAACAGCTTTAATACATTCATTTCCTGTGTACCCGATCCAAATAGAAATGTAGACAGATTACATTAAAAATTAGGTTTAGTCAAAAATTTGTATAATAATGTCTTTGAAAAATGAAGCAATTTAAATTAGTTCTCACTTTTAAAAGCAATATTATTGTTTGAGGAAAAGAAGGAACAGTTTGGAAAGAATCGATTTTGATTTCAGGATCATAAACACATCAGATTTAATCATAACACAGAATCTGAATTCACAGTTCCATGCTGTTATAAATGCTGACAGCATTGGAAATTCCTTTGTGCGTATTTCCTCATCATCGTCGAAGATATGAAATAAATATAAACTGAAGTAACACAAAATTTTCCCATTTCTAAGACGTCATTTTCTAGAAACAAATAGCTTAGGGCAGAAAAGGGAATGTGTGTGTAAGGGTGGAAAACTGCTATCAAAAGTTTGGAATTAACTGTCATAGAATCCTTTTACCTTTCAAAGTCTATTTCATACCGGTCATTTTCGGAATATATTTTACTTCACATTGAAAGTTAATAAATCGTCGAAGAGTCATATGTTTGGTTTTTAAAGTACATCTTTGTGTGCTATCTAAAATTTAAAAAAAAACATATGCTGTAGTTCGTAATTATTCAAATTTTATCATTTTTGGTTTAATTTATTACTTATGAAGTAAAAATTCGTTTCCTTAGTGAAAAATAAAAATTTAATCTGGTAAAAACATATTAATATTATTTTCTGAGGCATTTTAATACCCTTTAAAGATTTACTACGAAATAATATTCATTTATTAATATTAATTTAATCAAATATATGTTAATTGACTCTGCTTTTTAAATTAATAGCTTTTTTATTCAAACAAAGTACAAAAATGCTTTTTCTCGAAAAAATGATTTTAAACATTATAAGCTCTTTAAGAAAGATAAGTTCTTTTTCGTATTATAAAGATTTCATAAGAATGTTTTCTGGGTTATAAATTCCTTCGAACTTACTACAGTCGCGTTTAAAAATGGAAGCTTGAGAATATCATTAGATAATTTTTATTTATTCTTAAAAAGTCTGCTTTGAGAGAACGTGAAGTTTTTCTGAAATATTGTATTCTTTAAAGAAAATTAAATAACTTAGCATAAAAAATCATTTTCCCATGCGAAGATTTTCTTCCTAGAAGAAATAGAAATTTAAGCGAAATAGATGAAACAGTAATTTAATTAATTTTTCTGTGAAGCAAGAATTTGAAAAAAAAACCCTCATTATTGAAAAATCACAAAAAAGATATATATACATATAATATGTTTTAAAAATAAATTAATTATCAATGAATAAAAGTGTTGCACAATTAGTTTAATATTTAACTTAGAAAATAATTTTAAAAAGCTTGAATTAAAAGAAAAACTCTATCCCTCCCTATCAAATAAAGCTTTGTAATATATTTGTTTAAGGAAAGCCAAAAGAGGGAAGAAGCAAATTTTGACACCCTTTTTTTATTTTGGAAGAAATAGATTTCATTTTTAGTGTGTGTTATCCCTAAGGATGGTTTGTAACTGTTCGAATTTGGGACACAATTAAGTGGTACTCAACTTTATTAATCACATTAAGATTGCAATTCTGTTTTTAAAGAATATAGGAAAATATAGGGGGGAAATGTACTTTTTCTGGGGAACAACAGACTCACAAAAATGTTTTATCTTCCATTATATTTAATCAGTGTAGGTTAAGCTTGAAACTGTTACTCTAAGTAGGACTTTTTAACCGAACTAGAGATATTAATTTTCAGTACCTCATTAAGGAAGAAATGAAAATGAGGAAGGAGTATAGCCATATCGCTCTTTCTGTGGGAAAGAAATAGGCTATTAAATATTTCATTCTCTGTTATCCCACCTGAGGATCTTTCGTTGTACTTAGCCCGAACTCTCAAGTCAATTTATGATGAATGACATTCTTTGACCAGATCAACAATAATTAAGAGTAAAAATTCAGTTGAAATACTGTAGTTTAATCAATATTAATATGCCCAATTTCTATGACTGTATATGAATCCATATTTCCCTTATAATAACCACGCTGATGACTGTTACTGTTGTAAGAATGACGTTTCTTGTATTTATATACATGGGGAGTATTCTAGGATATTGCATGACTATGTCTAAAAGTTATTGATTTGTAATTCATTGCATTAATCTTTCGATTGCAATGAAAAACATTCTCATTACCCTCACCTCGTTATTTAACACTAGAAAGACTGCAACTTAGTATATACCTATATTGCCCAAAAGCAGTCAAAATGAATGCATTGTAAAAGATTATAAAGTGTAAAAAAATATGTTTAAAATTAATTTTTAATATTTTTTATATTATTTACAATAAACAAGTTATTAGTAAATATTAACAATAAAAAAAATTACTTGAAAAAAATATATTCTAAAAAATTCTAAGAAATTGTATCATTATATACGTAATTGTTTCTCTAATTGAAATTCCCAAGCAGTCAAAATGACTTCCGTGGGCAATCTAGTGTTAAAAAGGACAGGACTTTAATTTCTAAAACCAAATCGTATTCATCTTTTCCTCCTCCATAACCATATCCCTCTCAGTCAATATTCGCAAAAAAAAAACACAAAAAAAAAACATTTTTAGTGAATCTCTACTCAACAAACAAACATACTAACGAATTTTAAGTTAGTATATGTAGTAATTCAAAAACAGGAAATTTTGTCTATAACGCCCCCACAACCTTTCTTGGAAGTCGATTTCCATAAAACTCGTTCTTAGCAGATATATACTTCCCCAAATACATACTGGCCAAATTACTGATAAGTTTTCGAAACCAAGTCGAAGACTGATCTGTCGTTTATTCTACTGTAGTTATACAGAAAGTATATTGGCATGATGGGGGAGACTTGATGTAGAATAGTAATCCTTTTTAGCACACTTTTATTAGCTTCATCTGTATGTAACGGAATCTTTGAACTCAATCTATACCCATTTTAAAAGGCCAAATTAATTCGAAAATTTTCACACTTGTCAAAGACCGATGACAATACAATAATTTAATAATTTTGTTCGATTGTCCTGATCAGGATCATTAGGATTAACGATTTCCGATTTCCAGATTTTCCAGAATTCCACATCCCATTTCCAGATTTGGCGACTAAAAGATTTAGTTACAACCCCAAAGCGAAAACGCTCATTGTTAATTGTAATACTACTATCAAAAAGTGTTCCTTATGGGAAAAGGGAAGGATGCGTCACAACAATTACTTACCATAATATAAGCGATACACACACAGTGCGTGCGTGTGTGTGTAATTTTCTTATCAAACTATTAATTTTTACTATTCTTACATGCATTTACTTGTACATTTTTATATTTTCACTCGTATCTTTTCTATTTTGACCAGACATTCAAGTTAATATTAGTTGTATATCTACTGGTTGCTTCTTTCTTACTGATTTAAAATTTCGCTATGCACAGCCGCATAATTTTAAATTCCGATAATGAAATAGATAACCCCATCTTACTCCTTAAATTTTCACATAACTCAAACGTCAGTATTTTGTCACATTACTATAAGTTTGAAACGTTAAGTTCTTCACTACATTATAGTTTTCGATTGCATCAAGAGAATGAGCTATGTATTTTATTGTTACTAAGTCATCGTTTCTCAAACTGTGGGGGCGTGCCCCCTTGGGGGAGCGATAACTCTACGAGGGAGGCGCGAGCATATTGAAAAGTCGAAAACTAAACATGATTTCAGAAAATTACTAATTTACAGAAATAAACCACCAAAAACATTCTGGCATAATAAAATATAAAAGACACATTTACACTGATATAATGCACTTATAAATGTATCAGTACTTGCCAATGTATTTTATGACTCATTTAGCAATACTATATTAAGAACAAGTTTAATAATTACCAGTGACCCCATGATCTTGTCATATACAAAAGTATGTACAAAAATTAACACTTATCTTGATATTTTGTACGGTTTATAATTAATTCCTTGACTTCCGATTAAAAGTTATACACAATTCACTCCTCAATGCCACCGTTTTCCAAGTAGGCATGCGCATGTGATGTATCCGGGGGAGGGAAGAAAAAGAATAAATAAGTAATTCCTTCGCAAACACTGTGAAGTTCCTTTTATTGTATTCCATTGCCTTTGGAATAATCTTATGAGTAGCATTGCACAGAAAAGATCCTACTTCGGAAAGACGTATATATACGTCCAAGGAAAATAATTCTTTAACTGAGCGAGACATTTATATACACCCTTAAGAGATTTTAGTCGTATTGAAGCTTTAGCATCACAGTGTAGTATTATTGAATTCAACACATTGTGTTATTGTGTGTAGGGGGCACGATGAAAATTATGATTGGATATTGGGTCTCAATTATTGGAAGTTAGAGAAGCACTGTTCTAAGTTGCTATTCAGCAAAAAGATTGCAATAGTACATACAGCTTTGCTACTGAATTTAAACTAAAAATATATAAAGCCAGAGCTCTTCTCATGCTGATTTTATGGGATTTTCTAAATATACTTTTAGTTTATTAACCAATTCACACACATTTTTTTAAAAAAAATAGTTAAATTAGAATAATTTTTTATAAGCCTAGGGGACACAATATTTAATCTTGAATATAGTATCATGGCATAAAGAATCATGACATTTTAAAACCAATAAAAATAATAACTAGTGTTTTTTTAGCATCAATAGCCTTTGTGAAATAAATTAAAATGTGTGAATATATATACCCTTATGTGTGTACAAATAGAAACTTCTCTATACTTTACATGAAAAACTACTTAGGTTAATTTGCCATTATCGGTTAAAAGGTTAATAAGATTTTCGTGACATTCAGATTAACGCAGCTACTAATTTTCTAACGATGGAATATTGCAACTGGTTCTGGTACAGTAACACTTCATTATATTCCTTTAATTAAGCATTTTTTCTTAACTGCACTGTTTCACAAAGTTTCTGATTAATTTAGCATTTTTTATGGAAAAAGCGCATACTTATCTTTGAAATGAGTATATCTACATTTGGCTGCATACCATAAATTAGATTATTTACTTCATTTTAAGAGAAGTGAATTAAAAGATTAAAATCCAAAACAAAGTACAGTAAGGAATAAAAGACTTTTTAAAATCTTATCATACGTCGGTGTAAATTTTTCTAAATAAAAAACTATCTATAAAAGTTTAATAATGTAAAATACATAACCAGTCTTATTATTAATAAAGATTCCAATTTTTCTTATATCACTCACTCGCAATAAAGAATTAATGGAGACTATTCATGATTAACTCCAAAAGTAATGTTTTTTTAAAGAAAGATTAAGAATATATATATTTATATTAAAGTATATCTTAAGCAGAATTATTTAGTATAAATTAATTTGTTTCTTACATTAAAAGAGCTTTCCTTTTACTGCAGAATTTTGGTCGTAGTACCCGAAAGTTCATGGTCATGAACTCATGGCCAGCATTGCTTCTGTCTCGTCGTAAGTTTGAACAAGGGTGTTTATCAACCTTGTACTACAAAGCAACACGAGGGATATTGGCGACGGACCTCGTATTTTTGAACCATGGTCAATTAACAAAGACGACACTCTAACTGGCACCCCCTCTCCTAACTACCACACCATGCCAACGGGAGTATTTGAGTCTCTCTACAAGGCGGGTTTTCAGTAGTTCTAGGGTTCGAATTCATGATACACCGGACACAAGCTCGGATTCGTAAGCACTAGACTGCAATGGCTATCGTAGAGTTGAGAACTGGTGCCCCTAAATACTGCCGTGTAGAAGGAATTATGTAAGTAAAATCTGTCGAGGTTAAAAGTCCTCACGTTGACGTGATGTGGAAGCTTGGGGAGCGGGCAACTCTCTTAAGTGTCATACGAATGTCCGTTACGAATAGTCTTCGAGAAGTGCCCTGTTTTTAATGCTGGATAGCCCCTGTAGAGGTATTAGTGAAAATCTTTGGCCACTTGTAAAGAGGAAATTTTTAAACAAAGCTGTAGATTACGTTTTTGAAGTGTCAAAAAGAGCCCATCCTGATTCACGTTTCAATAAAAAAAAACCAGGAAAACTTTTGTATAACTAGTATGAAGACAAGGAAACAATTGCTGTGGCGTTGCTCATTTATCACTTTATGTGAGGCTAGTTAAAAAAACGTTAGTAATTTTGAATAAGCAAACCAGCAACATTATCCTACTTAGTAATATGAAACATTCCTATATTCTTCATCTTCAAAATTTTAAATCTAGACTGTATTGGCTTACATGCATTGACTTGTTAGGTATATTATCGCACATTTGAAGTTTTACAACAAGCACCCATATTTTTGTCAAAGTGTGCTGCTCTGCGTGAATTGTTTTATTCCTTATCCAAATAATGTACCTACCACTTGCCCCTTAAACTGCTACCATTCCTTTCAACGTCTTCAGTACCAATTGATGAGCAGAATCCCCCATATCGGAACCTATGATTTACATCAAATGGAAAAATTAGAGTTGCAATAAAGAAACACTGTTTGTTTTTATGAAATATTCAAATTTTTTTAGTGTGTTTAACTTTATAAATTGTATTGTAAGAAAAGTATTCATTTTAACCGAAAAGTAGAATACATTTATAAATAATTCTGGTTTCTTAATGAACCTTAAAATTTTTTATTCTTTTTCTTGGATACTCTGAATTTTTACTATGCTGCTCCAAATTATCAATGATAAAATTATCATGTCACCCTTCAAATGATGTTATTAATTAGCATTAAAATAAACAATTTATGCAGTAAAGAATGTATTGTTAATGAGAAAATTCATCCATTGTAATGTAAATAATAGTTTATAGTATAATTAAATATAATAATTGAGAACAAGTTTAAATTAATAGGAGATGGTAAAAAGAGAGAAGTTGTTTGTATTACAGATATAGCACATATTTTTCTTAATAAGCCAGCTTGAAAGCGACTGAATGCAACATTAGCTTTTTAACTGTTATGAATAATGATAGCTAGGATAGTTATTGCTCTGCAAGTCAAAGAACTTAGAAGAATGGGTTCATATAATAAATTAAAGGAACAACCATTTAAAAGAGGTCAAAAACATGAAGATTTATTGCAAATTTTCCACTATATGTGTCAACAGCTTAAAATTTAGTGCTACTTAAAACATACTTTTATTCAATTGAAAAAGTTATAACTAATATAAAAATTCCCGAGATGAAATATTATGGAAACGGGAAGCAACCGTCGAAATGAAAAAATAAACGAGTTATTTATATCATGATTATAATAGTTTTTCTTCAGCTAAGTAATGTATATATCCAACAGTTCTTTTTTAAAATATTGACAATCACAGGATTGTAACTGCACGTGCGCGAGATGAATTAGCTGGGTGAGTTCATAGAACGACCGGGTTGATATAGCCATTAATACAGGAAAAATTAATTTAACAAATTGAATGACACTTGTTAGGATGGAGGTTCATGGAAAAGTAGAGGGACACTGAAATGGATTGGATTTAACACAACTTACATTACTATTTGAGATTCACTAATCAACATTAAAGCAGCATGCCATTAAAATAATTTTAAAACAAATTTGTTGAGATTAAGGTATCCGATACCCTAAAATTGACAACTTTTTATGACTTTATTTTATATATCATCTTATTAGCTTTATACAAATACCAAGTTTATTATTTTTCGTTCGCTAGAACAAAAACTACAAGTGTTTTAGTAAAAGCAGATGTGCCATTACTTTAAGCAAGATGTCATACTTTAAAACGCATTTTACTCGAAATGTGTTTTTTTTAGAATGCTCAAATGGGGACAGCTATTGCTAAAAAAGTTTTGAAAATAATTAACTGAAATTTTTTGTGTATGTTCTGTATAATAGTAGAAGTGTTTTAACCTTCAGATTTATTAATCACTATTTTATTACAAAATTTACAGTCCCTTATGTTAATATAATCACTGTTATTTTAAGCAATTTCATGTAATAACTAAGATAAAGTGCTCTATTTTTTTGTAAATATTAAAATATCTCTCATCCTGAAGGTAATTTCAAAAATAAATAACATAGCAACACACCAGAATTGAAAAATTGAAAATTTGTTCATAAACTTTTGGAACAGAATGGGCCGCGTTAATATTATTTTTTATACATTTTTACCCCTTTTTTCCCATTTTAGTAATAATTTCTTTTTCTCTCCTTAATTTTAGTATATTTTTCTTAAAATGTTCTTAGCAAATCTAAAAACAACAAAAAATTTCGCACATTTACATTTTTTTAAAAAAAGTTGTCGCAAGTAGCCATTTACCTTAAACTCAATATCAAATATATTTACATGCAGAAGAAGTGAGAATTTGTTCTTAAAATTTGTATTATGTGCATATTAAACGCTTTGAAAATAAGAACCAATACATGAAAAATGAAATGAAAAGTAGTTAGTTCTTTGTTGTTCCATAACTGTAACATTTTGTTTTAGCTTGGATCACATACACACAATGAGGATTGGAATAGATTTCATTGGTGTTGTGTTAAAAAAATCTTCATTGCTTAGATCAGCGGTTCTTAAACTTTTGATTGCCTCCCCCACCCCTTATGTATCAGACTGACATCGCGAAGCTCCAAGATTTTGAACCCTCCTCCCTGACTCCTAACATATCTCTGAGAGGTTTAAGGGCTCCTCAATAATCCAAAACTGCCTCTGAAACATCTGCACACTTTTTAGCACTTATTTTTCCCTTTAGAAAGCACTAAGTATCTAACTAAAAATTTTACTAACTACTAGTTTCAAATAAGTAAATAATGTACTTAACGGTGTTAATTAAATTTTTAATGAGAAGGCTGGGGCTTCATTTCACTTGCAAGTAATGCTGTAACATGTGTAACATTTGAAATCTGAAGTCTCAATTCCGGTTTAAGATAAAGAAGAGCTGAAAATGCTGCTTCCCAAATAGTTTGGAAAGTCATCAGAATTTTCAGAGCTTTTGTGGTCAACTCAGAAAATATTTCCTATAAGTGAGTCAAAAAATTTGGGAGGAGCTTATACTTTTGTAAACCAATTTCAAAGCTCCATTTGTGAAAGTTTCTATCTGCTGTTCTACTGATATGAAAAAATCCTGTTCACACAAATGTGAATGAGTCTCTAATCCAGGTATTTTGGATTTTAAGTTCGGATCTCTCCAGTTATAAATTTTTAATGCAGAAGTCGAAGTCGATGGAATCGTAACCGTATTGGTGCGTTATGAATTTAGTTCTTAATCTTTACACAGTTCTTAATCTTTACTGTTTTTTGAAAACATCAAGCTGTAGCAATGACTATGTAGTTGCAAATAATAAAAAATCTTGATTGAAAATTTCGATCAAGAATATTAATTAAGTTTTTTCGAAATATATGTACCAGTATAGTATTTTTTATTGGGGTGGGGGCAATTTAGTAATCTAGTCAAGGATGGCACATCTTTCAATTTTTCCAGTCGACCTATCAAAATCTATATACATGGTAAATCTTGAGACTTTCATAGACCCCCTAGAAAGGCATGTTGGACCCCCAGGGTCCACAGATCACAGTTTAAGAACCACTAACTTAGATAATTGTTGGGTGTGAATCAGAGTAAAAAAGTACTACCTCGTTATATAAGTATGGCAAATTTAATAAATACCTTTTTAATAACGAAACTCAAGATGAAAACCACAGAAAGTTTTATCTACAATGAATAATATTCCAAAAATTATTTTCATGTTTTAAAAACAATGTAAAAATTATATGTCGTATAAACTAGAAATTCACAAATGTGCATGTTATCTTATATAAATAAAAATATTTCGAGAGTTATCAATGATATTAAAGATGTGGATCTTAATGCATTGAGAGAGAGACTACATTAAAAATAAAGTTACTTTACGCTCTTGGGAATACCAACATGAATTGAATTGTAAAACATTTCTAGTGTGCTTCAGCATTTATGGATTTCATAGAACACCAAGCTTCTGATGAGTATTTAAAAGAAAAGGGGAAATATAGAATATATTGATATACACAGAGGTTCAAATCATTGTGTTTGATAAAGCAGATATTTTTCGAATACATTTACATTGTTGATTGAATTTCGAGGGAAAAATTCGAGATAAATTTTAATATCTGTTCTTTGTATTTCGGATATAAAATCGTAAGATATTGCATTGCTTTAAAAACACTCAGTAACTTAATAATAATAATCTTCCAATGAGAGAGGGAAAAAATTATTTGTTGCCATATAGTATCTTTGAAGATTTTCCGACTAGGATATAAGTTAGAGATCTAAATTTATTTCGACAAATGTCTCAAGTCACAAAAAATGCTGATAATTAGGGCTATCAAAGCATGTGTAACAAATCTTAAGCAAGATTTATAGCAGGTTTTTCACAGATTGGTAGACATAAAACATGGCATTTTCGAATTGCTGTTACACGTGCATGTAACTACGCCTGAAGTAAAAAGAGTAGAAACTTACATGGACGTTTTGAATTGTATTTACAGTAGGCAAAAATAAACGCAATTATCTGTCATCTTTCCCTCTCATCTCATGCGTCACTTGAATGCCAGGAAACATAAATTTTGCACCATGTGCGAAAGTTTCTCTGATTCTTGGCGATTTTACAGTCATTTGGTCTTTGCAGGATTCATAAGCAAGAGTGGTAGCGCAGGAGTCTTCAAACGATAAAAGGGTGAAATGAATCTTCTTAATGTGTTTTCAACAGCGACGTCGCCTTGTTTTTAACGCTGACGTTGGAAAACACATAGAATTACTTGGAGAAGGAGCATTTTAGAAGTTTCAAACCCATATTGCCTTAAGAAATGTTTTAAAACAATTTGGTAACGGCAAAATGTTTCTTTTTAAACGCGTTCAAAAGCATAAATATAAATTTTAAGAGTTTTTGACCACAGACAGGTGTATAAAACCATCTTTTAAAAAGTGTTTCAAATTCTGGAATTAGGATGAAAAAAATTAATGCTGTCAGAAAACACACTTGAAAAACTGTAAGGTTTTGATCATCTTAAGCAGTGTTTTTTATGGTAATTTTCATAAGCAATTAAAAAAACCTGTAAAATGCATTTTAAGTTTTCTTTATCAGATAAAAATATAAAGTATATCTTACAGATGCCTTTAGACTGCTGAAATGTTTTTTGTCTTTAACATCATTGAAGAAAACATGTATAAAATAACATCAAAGGGAAATATCTGGGAAATGTTTCAGCTGCAACTTTTAAAACCAGATCTCTAAGAGGAGCAAGGTACTAAAAATAGGTACCAATATATTCTGATGGTTAAGATTATGAACTTCGTAATTTGTGATGTTCTTCCCAAATTCAAGGAGAAGGCTTGATTTCACCAAAGACCGTTAATTTGAATAATGAAGATTCTTTCAAGTTAAATTGAATAAGGTCGCATTTAGTATATCGAAAATTGCCTTATAAATTTATGGTAATAAATAAAGTTGTTCTATATAAAACCAAATATAAAAATAAGCATTATTTATATTAATGAATTCTGACTAACGGGAATAATATACAGCTTTTTTAAAGGATAAGTTTTAATATTGCTTTAAATCTCTCACGTTCATAGAAACGTTCTTCCATTTATACTTAAGCTCTAAAAACATACCTGGAACCTTAATAGCAAGAGGACTTTTGTTTTTAAAGCTACTAGCGAGTCTAACTATCCCTTTCCAATGAAATGCGGTTAGTAAATACACGGGAGAAATTTTTATACTTAATTTACACTAAAAAGAAAATTTAGAAAAAGTTTTGCAAAAAAATATAAACTAGTATATTTTGTTCTTTCTATACCTCATTTCTCAATCTCTCTCTGTCTCTCTCTCTGTCTCTCTCTCTATCTGTGTGTGTGTGTGAAGTAAAAAATTACATATATAATAAAAGTTTGTTGAAACAAGTTAACCTTTTGGAAGTGTATAAGAAGTAACATTTTCATATCGTAGAATAAAAAGTAATTATATGTGCTTCGAAACAATATGTGGCAAAATAAGAAATAGGCTACCTTTTCAATTAGTTTTAAGACACTTTTGTGATTGATGTTGTAAAACAACCCATTAAAGAGATAGCTTATAGCAGTCAATACAAGATTTTTTTGTGTGAAAATTTCAAGAAACTGAAATCCGCACTTTCTATGAGCTCTCATACCAGGAAAAAATTATTTCTCATCCCGCAACAGATGAATTTCAACTTATTATCGACATAAAAGATAACGTTTTACCAAATGTTTTTAAAGTCTTATAAAAGTAATCCTTTTTTTACTCAGAGCTATTAGTCATTTTGACTTAACGAATTTTAAAAACTCCACAAATTAATCCGGAAACATATACAGACAATTTCAAATGTTTTCATCTTGTCGCTTAGTTTCCGATACACTATTTTTTATTTATATTTTTAATACGACCAGATGTAAAGGTAGCTGAAAAATATTACCATTTCGATGTACTTACAAATTTATTGCAGTGGTAATTGAACAGAATTTAATTAAATGAAAAAACGAAATGTGATCCCAGGTTATACGTAATTAGGTTGCAGATTGTTTGGCGTTTTATGATACATATTTCTAATATACATCTTAACAAAAAAACTCGAGAATTTATTCTTTATTATTCTTTTAGTATTTATTCAAATAAGTTTGAAAGTTTCAAAACGCATCATAATATGCTTTCAAAGAGATAAGTAAGTAAACAGGAATGTTAAACTACGTAACAAGACTGATATTTTTTGAGAACTAAAAGTTAAGTAACAATGTCGATTAAATTCTCCCTTTGGCGTAAAACTATAAGTCGAAGAGAATTAATCCTACACTGAAAAGTCACGAAAAACAATCCATAGCAGATTTAATTGCCAATATTTGAAGTAAGTTACTAGAAGAAAAGACAAAACTGATTGCAGCTGCTACATTCTCAGTGCAAAAACTAAATTGAAAACTATTTATGGCACTGATTTACTCACTCAAAAAGGTTTGAATAGTGTAGATGTATGAAGTCTAGAAAGAATTTTTCAAAAAACTTTTGTGGATTAAACTTTATAGAAATGAGAATACATATATTATCAAAAGCTGTAGATAATAATGCTTGAAAAAATTCTCCATATCCATAACGACTGGATATACTCTTTTGAAGTTATTATTCGTTACTGTTTTATTCCAGATTTTTAATCTTACTTTTAAGTGAGTAAAAAAATAAGAGAGTTCATTAAATGCAATTATTTTATGGTACAGCTTTGAGTTCGACTTTTTTATTATTGTTGTTGTCTCTGGATATCTTCCAACCTTCTAGAATATTTATTTATTTATTTCAGGCAGCATATCTTTCTTAGTAAAAGAATGTTTATGGCTAGCAAAAATGTTTTACGAAAAGCGCTTGCCCTAGAATCCTCAAAAACAGTGTTATCCCAATGTTAGTATCCAAACAAACAGTGCTCTGTTGCTATTTGAATATATGTTTTAACCAGTTAAAATTTTTAAAATATTCTTTTCAGTCTTATTTATGAGTCAAATTTAACAAATATACAAAATACATAAGACTTTACTGTTAGTTTATTCCTTATACGGTTGCTATTCAAGAACTGTCAAAAAATTTAACTGAAACTTTTATATAAATTTTAAAATTAGAAATAAAAATTTTATGAAAAAGATACTAAAACTATAAATAAAAATTTCCTTTAGTTTACTTAATTTGAGGCAAAGTGACATTTTTATTGATTATATAATGGTATCAAATAATAAGTTTTCACGGAATCTTTGTGAGGTACAGATTTTAAAAAACACTAACTGATATAAATCTTTTAGCCTATTTCGACACGATTTTTATACTGGAGACATGTAATTAACTACTTAATTATACCTGTATATTTATTTCCTTCCTTACGTAATTAATATAGTTTTATAGTTTAACGAAAAAAGTATTCAATTTTTTAAAGTAATTACAAAGTAGGATTATAAACTATGATATTTTTTGAAGAAGATGGGCTGAAAAAACAGCTTTCAATAAAAATTAAGTTAAACGCGTAACAAATCTGTAAAGATAACAAGTTTTACACAATAAAACTTGTCAATAAAAAATTTATACTTAGATACTGATAAAGTGTTATGCGTAAAAATATGCCAACATCTTTTCGTCGTTGGAAATTAAAAATTTTAATAACAATACAATGGTAAGCAACAAACGATAGTAATAAACGATATATTGCTGCTTTTTTCACTATAAAATCATTTTATAAATGCTGAAGAAAAATTACACTTGAATCTATTTATATACAATGTAGTAAATTAGAAGAAAAGAAATGATCCATTTCAAAATTGATTTTTTCCATTGTAAATAAAATTTGAACATAAATTTATCTTTTATTTTATTTTTTGTGAATGATGATAAATATTTTTTTTTTGCTCTAAGAATGTGAGCAGTTTTAATGCGTTAAGATTGGAATGAATAAGATTTTCTGATACTCTTCTGTACAAAAACTCGATGTAATGTTGATAATAATTTAATTTTAAAAAAAGAATAAAGCTAAAAAAGGTAACTGACTTTTATAAAAATAAGAAATCAATACAAGGATCCAAATACAATATCAAATTATCAATACGAATAAAATTAGTCCTAACTATAATAAACAACATCTACGAAATATTATAATTAAATAAGGTCGTTCGCGCACTTTATGGAAAAGATTTTGTATTTTATTTTCTTGTATGCATTTCGAGATAAAACTTTGGCTACTTCAGAATAATCGTCTGCCAATGTTTTCTTTTGATAGTAATGTAAAATAAAAGATTTGTTTTGAATATGGCTGATAAACTTGATAGATGGCTTGAAGGTTTTGTAACTTCTCTTTCCAAGGAAAAAAATACTCGTATCAACAAATTATAAAGCGGAGTAAAAGTCTTGTTTATTGTATTTCAAAAACAGATATTTATAATATATTTAATTTTAAAGGAAAACCCTCTCTAGCTTAAAGCAAAAATGAATATCTGACCACGAAACCTCACCCTAAAACTGTTCGAATGCAAGTTACTATCAAGAAAGCGGAGTCTTTGATCCTAAAAGAAAATAAGCCGACACAAAGATTCACTGCATAGAAACTAGGAATGTCTTTCAGCTCTGTAAGTAAAATAATTCATGAAGATTTTTTTGAAGTTTAAAAATATGTTTAAACCTAAAGTTCATTTGCTTTTGCCTAAACATATTGCTGAAAGAAAAACAAATTGTTGAAAGATATGTGAAAAACACCTAGCTACTAAAAAAATGGAAATTTGTGATGAAACTCGTTGAGGCATGGGTATATTTCAGTGGCAGTAATAAAAGAAGATCCAATTTCTACTGCTCAACAGACGGGAAAGACCGTGCGAAATGGCTTCGTCAGTGTAAAGAAAAGTTCCCAAAGGGATTCTTGATAGTTACAGGATTTTGTTACAACGGCAAATTAAAAATCAAAAAAATCTCAAGTAAAGCCAAAATTAGTTCACTCTACTATTAGATGAATATTTTAGAATCAATTTTTGAAGAAGAAATGGAAGCCTTATATGAAAAGGACATTAATACAGGTGAGCTTCATATGGACAAAGACTCTAGTCACCTGTCTAAGTAAACTGCTACTTATTTAGAAAAGAAAGAATCAAAAACAGGAATAAAGTGTATCCCTTTTGAAGAAATACTTGTAAAATCATCCGACGCTTCTCCAATGGACTCTTTTGGGCTTCCGGTTTTTTTTTTAAATAAGACTTAGGAACATGATATCTAATAACACTGAACGAACTTTGGAAAACGTTTCAAGAGGAATGGAGTAAATTGGCAGGGCAGTACTAAGAAAAAGTTTACTTTTATCGAAAATTCGAGCTAGAGCTATTGTCAATAATCATGGCTATCAGATAGAAGCAAATCGTCCCAAAAAATACGGCATTTATTGATAAAAATTAACTATCAAAATCGTTTTTTTCCATAAAGTGTGAACGACTTTCTGTACAATTAAACAATTATATTTTAAAATACTGAAATAGTTAAAAATTCCATTCTTTTTGCTAAATACATACAAAACCTTATTCAAAAATATGTCAAAAATAAGTTTTATGTTCTTGTCAAACATCTGATTTCTTTTTATCTCTTGTTTTAATACTTTGTTTTGAATAGAAACTTATACAGATTGTTTTCTTAATATACCAGATTATGATTATCGTGTTGGAGTTAAATCTTCATGTACGAAAGAAATATATGTTTATTTTAATTCCACCATGTTTGTGTAACATTTATACGTAATACGAAAATAATGCAGAATAGAATAGCGGTAGCAATATAAAATTGTTACCATTTCTTTTGTAGTGCTTTAGAAAATAAACACTGTAAAAGGAATTAAAAATCACATCTTAGGAGTTATGTATATTTAATTCTTTATTTTTTGCATACAAATTTTAAAAGAATTCTCACTACAAAGAAATGTGTAAATTTTTGTGCTGTCAACAAAAAAAGAAAATATTCATAAAAAATTTTCAAAGATATCGCATAACCTATATAAATCACTTGAGAAAAATTGAATTTGAAATTTATTTTGTAATGAAAGATGTATATTTTTAGTCCCAAAATTCTACCAGAAGATGAAATTCAAAAACAATCATGCTCCTTGTTTGAGAAAAATAATTTGTATGTGAAATTGCTTTGAAAGTGATATTTTGTTGAAATGGAAAAAATCAGAGAAATATTAAGAAATAATATTCTTTGTACTAGGAATTATGTTTCATATGATTTTTTTTTTGTTAATTTAAATTTTTGGAATACTTTAAAATGATATTAATTTCGCTTTTTAATAGGAAAAATGATATTTTTTCTTTCTCTTTTTTGTTCTTTTTTTTTTCTTTAGACTTTGTGATTCGCGGATGCCTTATCATATTGTAAAATCATATTATTTACATCGTCCGAATTGAGAGTAAAAGGAAGGGGAGAGGGTAAGAATTTCCTGTAATTGTTTTTTTCTTTTTGAGAAAGATCCTCAAAAATGTTTTTTTATTTAACAGATCTCTTTTAGTTTTGCTTAAATGTCTTTGGAAGAATGTTGAATTATACCAAAAACTGATTAAGTTCCATTGTAACTTATTCCTCAGTACGGTATTTATATACAGTAGAACGTCGTTTATCCGAATCAATTGGGACCGGATACCGTTCGGATGCGTGATTGTTCGGTTAACCGAATGCGATCCATGCAGTATATGAAACCGGATACTATACGAATATTGAAAATCATCACATGCGGGAAACGTGCTTGAAGAAAAACAAAATAGGTGCAAAATGTCGCAATTTTACCTTTAGTGTGGAAAATAATCACTTATTTTTCGCTGTACCATTGTACACTTTCGTTTCCATTATAAACCTTCCTTCAAAAACTTATCTGGACCAAAGTCCGGATATTTGACGCTCCAGATAATAAACGTTCGGATAAACGACGTTCTACTGTATATAGTTAATTATTTTCTACTATAGAGCCGGAAATCAAAAGAACTCTAAAGATAAAGGAAATATTTTTAAAAAAACAGATATTAGAATTTAATATGCAGGGTGATTCCAAATTCATGGTACAAACTTAAAGGATAGATACAGTAAATTATAACAATCATTTATTATATAGGAATGTATGAGCGCAAGTGTGTGTGACGCGGTGTGGTGCAAACAGGGGAAATAAAGAAACGAGAAATGGAGTTATCGGTTGGTTGCGTTGCCGGTAAAAAACAGTAGATGTCTAGCCACCATTCAACATGATGCTTCTCAGTAGAGGAAAGCGTCATTCACAACTGTGATGACGTCTTCGATGGGAGGCTTTACGTATGCTGAAAAAGTAGACATGTATATTACATGTACTGCCATGCAAATAGTAACGGCGGAGCTTCGCTACGAATGTATCACAAGCAGTTTCCCGATCAACTAATGCCAGATCACAGAATTTTTCAGCTGTTACATCGTCCACTTCGTGAAACAAGTTCGTTCCATGTCACCAGACATGATGCTGGGCGACGAAGAACCGTGCGCGACTTAATGGTGAATGTTCTCTTATTTTTCTGGAACAGGTGATACCAGAACTGCTGCAGGATGTTCCGATCGCCATTCGTAACCGCATGTGGTTTCAGCATGATGGGACGCCAGCCCTCTTCAGCTCTTATATCATTGTGCTTTATTTCCTGAATGCCATGTTTGAAGCCCGATCTCTCGATTTATCGAACCTTGATCACTTTTTATGGGAACATCTGAAGAATCTTGTTTATGATACTCCACTTGACTCAGATAAGGATCTCGTTGCTCGAACATCCAAAGCTGCTGCACGTGTGGATGAAATACCTAACATCTTTGAACGTGTACGCCAATCACTCCGCCGACGTTGTCAAGCATGTGTTACATCGCTACTGGTGCACACAATTTCGAACAGTTATTGCAAACATTACATTTGTCAAAGATGCTTTCATTAAACACTTTGTCCTTCCTTTCGTCTCTTTTTTTTGTGTTTGTGCCTCTCCACGTCACTTGCACCCATACTTTCCTATACAATAAATTATTGTTACATTGTCCTGTACCTTCTCTTAAAGTTTGTACCATGAATTCGGGACCATCCTGTATATATATCTGTCTTCTCTTATTTTTAATTTAATGTAATGGTTTTTTTTCAAAAATTCATCTAACACATTGCTTTTATAAATTAAATTCTAAAAGCTATTCATAGATGAATTCACTAAGCATGATTAAAATTTTTATGACATCTTATAAATTTATAGGGGTATTAGAAGCATGTAAATTAATGAAAATAATATTTATCCTTATGTATGTGTGTATAAATATTTCCATACTTATTTAAAGTTATTGCTAAAGTTGCTTGAATTAAAACTTTTGAGCCTTGGGTATAAAAACATCATGATGAAAAATTGTACTTAGACTTTGATAGCTTGCTGGCTAAGATATCAGGACAATAAATTTGCTGGGTTATTGATACCACCGTGAGGGGGAAATGTTAAGTGGTTGGGTGTTGAATGATCTTCAATGATCCTTTGTTGCTTGATGTGGCAGCTTGAAAATGAGGTACAATATTATTATTGTAATGAAAATTAGAAACTCTATCTTCAGTATGCGATATATAACTCCTGTAAGGCAGGTATTAAAACAAATATAAATCTAATATACATTACTGTTTGTGAAAATTTCAACATTTTGAAGGTATCATGCAAATTAAATGAAGCTTGCAGAAAATGCAAAATGGGTTAGGTTATACAAATTATTAGAATCATAACGTGATCTTGCATAGGCGCGAACACCCTACAAAATTCAAAATAAGTCGTGTTTAAAAAGCACTGTAAAGGTGCTTTGAAACGTTTAGATCGCTGCTTAACTGCTACAAATAATTAGTTCATACTCCTTATCAAAAGCGCGTAGAGTGTTATGCAAATATGTAAAGAAGTTCAAAAGGAGCAGTATGATCAGCATTTGTGAGGGTTGAATTTCGTATTCTAAAATCGTAAAAGGCATGCTGTGTAATGACACCAAATGGATGCATACGGGGAAGAGATAGACCATAGAAAAGCGGCTAAGTCAAAACATCGGTTGTGATTCCCGTAATATGACGTCGCAATATAATGACAGACAATTCATTCACATGTTGGTAATGGACCGTACAGTGTCCACTCGGGTTGAAACATCAACACCTTCAGAAATGATGTGCTCATCAACACAGACAACGCCGTGCCGATTGGTAGCAAGTTATCTTCTCAAATGAGTCTTCACTAAAACGATAAATTCTTATTTTTCGCTTCAGAGTTGAACCTTTCTCCCCGAGTGAACCCTATTAAGAGTCATACTGGATTAACGCCAAATAACTATCTGGCGAGCTATTGGATATCATGGATAATATCACCTACTCCAAATTGTGGAGCTCTGAGCAACCGGTGCTAGGATTGGTTGATTGATTATTCATGTCGCATTTTTAAACTACATCTGGACTATTGTTGACAGACCTCGTGATTTTGAACAGCTGTCAAATGACGAGTACAACACCTGAACTGTCGCCACACTCTAAATTTAAACACCACGCAAACATGAACAGCGAATGCTACATCAGATAAATTGTGCAGTCGAAATCCCGTATCCCTGTAACGCGTACTCGGAACCATATTTTAGCATTATAATCCTCACCCACTTACTATATGCGGAATTTACAAACCTTTTTAAGTACAACAGGTCCTGCTTCTTTCATGGCTTGCACGTTCCCAGGAGTTGTTACTCATTCAGCATGTCTGGTATTATACCGGTGGAAAACTTGCTCTTCCCACTCTTTGGAAGAAGAGAGTAGAACTAAAAATTGACTTCAAATGGGAGCCTCTGAAATACTATTGCTCAATGTGACATTCAGAATCCGTATGCTTTGAGCTAAGACGTGTACAAGATCTCATCACTGCTCTTGATAAATACAAAAAATATTTATTCCTAGCCTTTTTTTTATTTTATTGATCGGTAAGTTTGATCATTTATTTAAACAACTATAAATAATACATATAGAATAAATTTCATATATTTCTTAGAAATCTTTTTTTAGTTCCTATTTTCACAAACACAGTAGTGTATTCTCTATCTAAAGAGCTTAGTAAAAATATAAACCAATTTAAATCTTATTTTAATTTAGCTATTGTAGATAAAATTATTCCTTTTAAAAGAATTTTAAATTAATATCCTCGTAAATCTACATTTGACTTGTGAAGACTAAATGTCTAATGCAAATATTAGGAAATGGAGTATAGAGTTTTAACTCTCTAGCGATCAATTAACATCAGAATAAAATTTATCATATGTAGGCTTATATAATATGTTTAATACTATAAGCTCTGAAGATGAAAGGATATTGATAGAAATATAGCGTCAAATTTCAATGTGTGTCCTATGTTTATTTTTACGTTTATTTTAATTTGAATCGAATCGCTTTACCTTATTGACACTGATATTGAAACCCATTGATAAAAATGAAATAAAATTGCTTTAAGAAAAAGATAAAGATACTTCATGCATTCAAAAGATTTTTAGTTCTACTGGTATTATGTACCCCTTAATTATGTAAGCAATCATGTAAGTCAAGAAACTTCAAAGCTGTAAAGGATCTATCAGTTAATTTAATTTAAATTTCAATAAAATTTTTCACTAAAAATCCTTTAATCTCTTAGATGTAAATGATATCTTTAAAGTTATAACCAATATATCTATTCAAAATGAACGAAGCGTGTAAAATCTATTTATTCGTAGAAGATACGTTCATTCTCTCATTCTCGTTTTTTTTTTCACTCTAGTTCTTAAAAATCTCGTGAAGCATTCATTCTAACATAACGTGGGAGTACAAATCAAGTTGACGATAAATGCAAGCTTTTAAAGTTGTATACGGTGTCATAAGGAGCACTCGTTTAGATGAAGGCTGCTTTCAATGTGGGCGGCTTATTCAAAAGGACATAATAAACGAAGAAGAATAAAGGTATTCAAGTATTAACTTTGACTACGATTTGGTCAAATGGAGTGAAAATCTATTTTTTATGTCGCTTGCCTTCTTAAGGTATTCGACTTTATTTTTAAAGTCAATTTAGAAGAAAATTTATGTCTTCCTTTTATTGTGTATTATAGTACATAATTCTTTATGCATTTAAAACATATCTTCTCTCTTTAAGCGAGGACGGCAGACAAAGACGTTATTTTAAGTTTCTGTTTTTAGAGGAAAAATAATGTATTTTTCAAATAACTTTTCGGTAATATAATTTATAAAAATGACGTGGAATGCGTGTGTGAAAACCTGCCCTCATCTCTGGGAAACTTTGGTTCTGGAAAATACGAAAGTATATTGCTAAGCTAATTAAATATGGTTACAAAATTTTTGTATTTAAGTATGATAAATTTAATAACTGTCACCAAGAAGTTTATCAGGAAAGATTTCTTATACAACTATTTTTTTTTCTTTTATACCGTGAGAAGTATGTTTTGTGTTACGCTGCCCACCTATATGTGTTTTAAATTTCCAATCTTAAGAATTTCCTAAGACTAATTGCAACAGATTGAACATTGTTTAATGTCGAAACGAAATAGTGTAGTGCTAAGGCTATAAAATACAGTAAGAAAAATATACTGTTAAGGTATCTGACTACTTGCAACAACTTTTTTTTAAAAAAAATTAAGATAAGGGGATTTTTTTGTTGTTTTTAGATTTTTAGTACATTTTAAGAAAAATATGCTAAAATTAAGCAGAGAAAAAGAAATTATTATTACTAAAATGGAAAAAATTGGTAAAAATTTACGAAAAATAACATAAACGGGGCCCATTCTGCACTAGAAGTGTATAAATAATTTTTCAATTCTGATGTGTTGCTACGTTATTCATTTTTGAAATGATTTTTAAGAGATTAAGAGATATTTTAATTTTTACTAAAAGTAGAGCACTTTATATTAGTTATTGTATGAAATTGCCTAAAAAACAGCGATTATATTAACATAATGGACTGTAAATTTTGTAATAAAACAGTGATTGATAAATCAAAAGGTTAAAATGCTTCTACTATTATACAGAACATACACAAAGAATTTCAGTTAATTATTCTCAAAACTTTTTTAACAATCGCTCGCCTCGTTTGAGCATTTTCAAAAAATCACATTTCGAGTAAAACGCGTTTTAAAGTATGACACCTTGCTTAAAGTAATGGCATCTGCTTTTACTAAAACACATGTGGATTTTGCTCTAGTGAACGGAAAATAATAAACTTGGTATTTTTATAAAGCTAATAAGAGGGCCTATAAAATAAAATCATAAAAAAATTGTCAATTTTTGGCAAAATTCACAATTTTAGGGTAGTCGAATACCTTAAACAACGTGAGCTATAGTATGTTAAACTTAACTAATATTTCATATGAAATGAAATGGAAATTTGACAAGAGAAATCAGCTGAATTGTCCTCATCACTGAAACATGATTCAGAAGTAAAAAAAATGTCGTCAATAGTTGGGTAATATATTTTTAATGAGACTTATTAAAAGCAAACACAAAAGCTATTTTTCTTAAAATGTTTTTATAGTACGCATTGTAATCTTTTTAAGTTCCAGTTTTTAAAATTTTATTTTAGAAGAAAAAAAAAAATATTTAATTTTTTATTCAGGATTTGAAGTAACTATATGTGCTCAGACACAGAAGAAAAAGCATACATAAAATAATGTTATTATACCAATTTTTTTTTCTAAAAATGGCATAAATATCGAAATATTAGGTGCGAATATGTTTTTGTTTTTAAGCCAAGAAAGATTTTATTAAAAAATATCCTTAACGAAATGTGTATATTCTTCATTACTTGACACTTTTTCTCATTCTTTTTATTTCTAACAATCTTTTATCGTGATCGTTCATACGTTAACTAAAAACGTAGGGAACTAAAAAGGATGATTTTTGTTATTTTAATTCAGTATTTATTTGTAGATTAATGAAAAAAAATCATTCTTCAATGATAAGACTCTTATTTGCTGCACTACGCTCTCAGAGACTACAATCTATATTCATAAGCTCCTTTTTCGTCATTCGTTTTTTACCATGAAAACAAAAACCTGCCGAAATAAAAAAGTCAGAATTTTCTAAAAGTTGATTTAATTGTATTTATGGTAAAGGAATTAATGTAATTTTAGCTAAAACACTTAGTGATATGGAGCAACTGTTTTATCTTACTCTTAAGCAGTCTTTTAGACCAAATTAACAACTACAAATTCAGATATTGTTTCTTTAATCTCAGATCCAATCTCAGCTTCTAATCCTCAGAGTTTATCCGCTTCTTTAAACATATCTTCTTCTTTTTAAGATATCAATTTAATTCAGTTGTTCTTTTTTGAAATTTTTTCCTGTAATTTATCGTTTTAGCATATCAATGCAACACAATAAATATCTAGAGAGTTATTATACGAATAATTTAACCTTCCTCCTCTGTTAAAAATGTCACGGTTTACTTGTGCGGATCTCATCGACCCAGTGCTGAGAATTTACTCTAGACCTTAAGAAATATATTCAATACTGTTAAATTTCTGCATTATTAGCAATTATTATTGTATCAACTATATTTTAGTTTATTCATACCCCCCCCCCTTTTCTCTTTTTAAACTCTTTTAGACCAATCTCTTGATTCCATATAAAATATTGAAAATATTAGAGAATATCAGAGCAAATTAAATAATTCATAAGTTTTATTTATAATTTTTTTTATTTCCACGTTGTAACTGCACCATTAATGACAATGTTTTCCAAGATGAACAAGATTTACAGTAAAAAAATTACATGGTATTGTAATGCTTGGCATAATCCACATCTAGTGTTAGTTTTTCTTTCTTTTAGCGCCACCACATTCTTTAAACCTTATTAGCTTAGGTATTCTTACATTTGAAGTTTAACCTTTTGCTTGTTCTGACATGTTTTTTTTTCATCTTATGATTCTCTTTGTGTAAGAGGCTTTCCAAGTTTCTTTAGGAAAAGAAATCTTTTGAAAAGCTTGTGTTTATTGTATGAATGAATTAACTTGCATAAAAACAGCAATTTTCTACAGCTAGATCAATCATATTATAAAATGACCACATCGTCCACCTTGTTCCTCTTTTATATGCATAAGTGGCAACCAGTTTATCCGTTGTATCTACTCCACAAGTTTGATTACAGAAAAAAAACTGCTTCTGGGTTCTTTTCCTTTTATTGTGAAGCTTTTATATCATGATGCAGAGTAGAAAGAATGATACTAATCTTTTTTAGCCCATCTGAAGCAAAAACCTTATTCTTTTGATACACAAACAACTATAGTATTGATTTTTGCTTATAGTTTTACAGAATTTGAATGTTTTATTCAGGAAATACCGCTCGAAGAGTAAATATTAACCGCACAAGTTATATGTTGGCTGGCATCTGGCTTTGATTTAAACCTTTATTCGACTGGGTATTGACTCGTAGAGTAGGCAGATGACCATACACAATCAAATTTGTCAGTCATACTGGAGAGATCTAGGGATGGTTGGAGACGCCTACTCATGAGAGTACAAATGTGCTGAATTGGGGTATGATATGATAATCACATCGGCCAAGGAAGTGTTGAAGAAGTAACATATCTTAAGAGGGAGTATGCAAATGATTAACTTTTGGCAGCCAATGAATGACTATCTGGAGCTCCAGTACATTGCAATGGAGCGTCTGGATCGTTCACAAAGTTGAAGATATTCCAATACGAAGGCATAACTTTCTTGCAAACATTATTCCGTCGATTAACATGAACTGTATCAAAGCCTCGTAGACAAATTCTTGGAGAGTATGAGCAAATGTCACCATTTGAGAGAAGACGTGCAACTGGACTAAAGGATCACTCGACATTTGGGTTGGAGCTAAGCTATCCTTCAACTATGTTAGTAGGAATGGATGAACCACGGCCGTCAGACTGACCACCAGACCGAAACATCAGCTCATGCACCTCGATGCCCAAGGTCATGAAAACTGAGATGGGTACAGTCGGCCTTGGCCCTCATGGGCTGTTGCGCCACTGAGTATAGTTTTGATTTATTTTTAATATTAAAGAGAGAGAGAGAGAGAAAAGAATTACTTTATTAAATTTTCACTGTCTTCCTTAACATCACAAAAGACATAAAATAGGCAAAGCACAAGTACTAAGATTATTTCAGTGTAAGAGTTTAGGTCAAAATCCTATCCTTCGCTTCTATGCATAGTTTATGTTTGCTTAGATGAACTCATAAATAGCAAAAATTTGAAGTTGCTTTATGTATTTTGATTACAGTCAAAAATACCTTCAATTTGATTTCTTTATCTCCTACAGATTTCGCGATTCTTTCAATACTCGTTCCTTAAATCAGCAAAATTTATTTAAAATACTTTCCAGATAATTTGCTATAGTCACACTATATAAACACGGTGAATAGTAAACAACATCTTATTAAGCCTTTTTGCCTCTAAGCATTTCATTAAATTTTCTTTTTGCTTAGCTTTAAGATAGTATGAAACAGTAGATGGAAAGCTCCGTTTCCTCCAAAATCACAGCGTCGATGCTCTCTGAGAATCCCCAACATTTGTATAGCATCTTTTCTTCTGGAAGAATTCTTAGAACTTCAAATCTAACATTTCAAGAACAGACAATCTAAGATATCCGACTTTCTATTTTATATATATTAAGGCAGTTTATATATATTATGTTATCTTCCTCAGTCGATTTTTTACGGAGCATATTTGTATGGATAAAAGAAAAAAATTGTTTTTGTTTTTTTTAAAATCCGTCATAGTAAAATAAAATGAAAGTATAAGATGCATTAAGATGTTGACGTATACGAAAATGCTTATTACAGAAGGAAGATATTCCATTTCAGAAACGGTATTCTAAAATTAAAATCTTAGCTACCCTTTTCGGATGTTTTCTCGGAAAATGTATAACTTGTTTTTGATTTACGAGTGCAAAGTGTTCAGGTTACATTTTCCTCCTTAAATTTGATGTACATTTCATAGAAAGAGTCGTCTTCATCTTACATTTATTCTATATATAGTAAACATGTTTTCTGGAAAGAGTTATATAGATGTGGAGGAAGAACTGTGGTTCTTGTTCATATACATAAATATAAATGTTTAGCACAATATTTTCTCCTTGATATTTCTTTTTAATAATTCGTTTTTATAATGTTTTCAGTAACTATTACTAAATATTATTATTCGGTATTGTTTAAAAGAATTTTCGTTCTATTTTCTCGACTTTAATTCAATTTATTTTTCTTTTCCTTTCATTATATATATTATTAAATGATTGAATCAAAATAATTATTACATTAATAAGTTTCCCCTAGAGATATCACGCACAGTAAAAATATTGTATTATTTCTTTACTTTTCCTTAAAATTGTTATGAGCTGTTCTTATGAAAACGAATGGGACAGTATCAAGAAAACAAAAGACTTAAAATTGTATATTTTGGCAATTAAATCAGTATTGACCTCATTACTTGCTTTAGACTATTGTCGCATTTTATATTTTAAAAAATTAATGATTAATATCTGAAACTATCCCAAAATAATAAAACTAGAAACAAAAGTAAAAACTACCTTGTTGATAGAATGCATGTAGAATTAATATTATTAAATAATATGACGAAACAATGTGGAAAACTCCAACACAACCAACAGGTTAAAAAAGAAATAATTGTCGAAACACGTGAGAAATTAAAATTTAAAATAGCATCATAAAATCATCACAAATGACTTGTCACAATTCTTTTTCCAAATCATCGACGATAATGTTAGAACCATGGGCCGTAGCTTCACTTCTAATAACTCTGAAGTATGATTACAAGAGAAATTAGTACCGCAATTAAGACGATCCTTGTCCCCTTAATCTCTAAATAAGTATAGAATGCATAAGAATATATGGAAATGTAGAATAAAGGATATATAATGGATTTAAAGAGAAAAATGGTGAACTTTTAAATGGCAAAAGCAACTATTGCAAAATAAAAGTTGTTTGATATATTTGCACAAATTTCACGAAAATTTTTAAAAGAACATGAACATAATTAATGCTTTTTTGATGTAAAACAAATTGAAAAGGTTTTATTTTTTTTTAAAAAAAGGTTCTTTTGATTCAAATTTTAAAAAATTCTAAACAAGGCAATAAAATGGAACATATGAAAAATGTTTTATTTCCTTAAAATAAGTAAATGCTTTTCTGTGACAATCAAACGAGCTTATGTTTAAAAAAGATTTTGAATCAGTATCAAACTCATGTTAAAAAGCTCATTAATCACTTCTAATGAGCTGAAATGTAGAAAGACCTACCTTCGCTTAAGGTATCAAAAATCACAGGCCACAAAGAATTTTGTAGGATTTTATAATATTAGGGGGGAAATGAATATTTCGATAAATGGATAGATAACTTTTAGATTTCTTGAAAAATATAGTTTTAGTCCTTAATTTTAGCTGTTCCTTTTATCGTAAATGTTAAAGTCAAAAGGTAACTTTTCTCATTTACTTAATTTTAATTAAAAGAAGTGAGGCTAAGTATGATGCAAAATATTTTTTTATCTGTTAACTGGAGTTTTCTGGTAATGTTTTATTTTTTTAGAAGCATTTATTTCAAAAAGAGTTTTAAAAATGATTATAAACAGAAAAAAAAAATTATACAACATTTTAAAAATCACACACACACACAAAAAAATCTAGGTTTTATAAACAGCTACTGTTTTCAAGTTCTCCATCAACCATATTCGAATATCTATTATGAATTTGCACATTGCTTGTAAAAGTTTCAACTTTAAATAAAACAATTAAAAAAGCATTTAAAACACGCAAAAAAAAAAGGAGAAGAAAAGAAAAAAAAACTGTTTTATTCTGGCTCTAGCTATAACAACGAAAAAGCAACGTGCGACATTTCTTTCATTAAATGATTTATTTGGTAATATTAAAAGATCCAATTTTGCTTCGAAAAAGCAAAGATTTATCCGAACGCCTTTAGCCGGGTAAACAAGCGTGCAAAATGAAAGCCAACTTTCACCGTGCTAGATGAAGAAAAAGAAAAGAAAACAGGAACAATAAATACTACAACCAATGTCATCGTTACTATGACAATCAAGATGCAATACTCCACCTGGTGAGCAATCCACACAACTAACTGCCGGGATAAAAAGCAAAAGAAAAGATGCAACACTTCAAAGAACAGATCTTGAACTTCTGTCAGACGATTCGGAGGCTCCATTAGAAGTGGCATCCAATTTTCTCCCCTGAGAAAGCGTTTGGCAGTTCATTTGCAAATTTCAGATTTGCTCGCGTCGTTTGAGGTTCCATAAAGTTATTTGAGTTGTCTTTTTTTCCGTAAATCAATAAGCGATTTTCGGAACAAAATTTATTTAAAAGTTTTTGGCGTTGTCGTTCCTGAGAGGCGGTGAAGGGATGCAAGAAAAGTTGAAAATGAAGATGAAATTCGTCATTTTCATGCTGCTGGTGTTGCCAGGTACGATGTTTTAGAAAACTTACTTTGATTAATTACATATAAGTTATTTTAAGTTTTGTTAATTATTAATTTTAAGATTTCGTTTAAGTATAAGATTATATATTAAGACAAGTTTTAAATTATTTCATAAATTAGTGCGATGTGCTGCTCTTTTTAAATTTTATGTTACATAATATACTATATGTTGAAAAAAGCTCGATAATAT
This sequence comes from Trichonephila clavata, assembly GCA_019973975.1. Taxonomy (NCBI): domain Eukaryota; kingdom Metazoa; phylum Arthropoda; class Arachnida; order Araneae; family Nephilidae; genus Trichonephila; species Trichonephila clavata. The sequence goes on along the minus strand of BMAO01001030.1, from coordinate 129,089 downwards.
GAATTGTTAAAAAAGTTAAGAATTTTATTTATACAGAAATATTTTTTGAATATATGTAAAAAATATATGTATTTTTGAAAATAGATACATAAATATAATTCTTCAATGTAATGAATAACATCAAATATTGTATTTTTCGTGTCTTTATATTTTTAAAAGAATGACTTTTCTTTTTATGTGATGTGCGTCATAATTTTATATACATAAAGTAAAAGTCAAGCTTTTAATGGAATCTTTTAAAGCAAGAAAAATGAGCTAAATGATTGTATAAATTTAAGCAGAAATGTAAATTTTTTTAGTAAATTTAGAATGAATCAGAAGGAAAATGTCCATTATCGTCACTATTCAACCTGTTTGATATTTTTTCATTCTTAAATTAATTCATTTATTGTATTTTATACTTTTAATAATAAGAAAAGTGTAAAGAAAGTAAAAGTAATAAACAAATTTTTTAATATGTCTTATATTTATATAAGAACTAAAAAAAGGTTTTAAGAATCTGTTGAAGACATTAACAACAATTAATCATAATGGAAAGCGGAAGAAATCTCCATCATATAAAGACATGATTTAAAATTTAAATTTTTAAGGACCACAAGAGAATTTTTAATTAATTTTCTTCTTACAAAATATAAGAGATCAGCCGACAAGAATAATTGGTACGCAAATTTATTAGATATATTGCGTGTGTGTTTTCTAAATTTTTATATTTTCATTTTTCTCTTTAAACATTTTTGTTGGTTGTTCTTGTTGTTTTTATAATTCAGTCAACCTTTTTTTCTTACATCAAGAGCCTAGTAACAAAAAAGTTCTATTATTTCTTATTTCAATTTATACAATTTAGATATATTGAAAATAAAAAAAAGGTATTCGTTTTTTAAAAGAAGCTAGAAAACTCTTTTAATTCTTTTCATTTTTTGTTTTTGTTTTTGTAGATAAAAAAATTAATTTTTGTAACTGTAAATATTTATATTTTGAAAAACTTGACTAGAAAAAAACTGTGCCGTTTTCTATTCTTAAGCAACAGATGAAAACGTAAAAAGTAAATGATGATATTAGAACATTTTGAAGAAACTTTAGTTCATTTAAGGCATAATTATAAGAGAAACATTTAGTGCTGAGAATTTATTTCGTAGGAAAAAATTCTTGCTAAATATTCCCATTACATTAAATATAACCTTTTAAATATACCAGAAATGGGTCATTTTTCTTAAATAGGATTGGCAAAAATTTGAATTAATTAAATTTTAATAGCTGTTTTTCCTTTACAAAAAATAAAAATGTATGACGGCAATTTTTTTATATAAGAATCTTTGATTTCAATTTTTTATGACGAAATGCTTTCTTTTAAATTTAAAATGCCTGGAAGAGTTTATTACAGAGAGTAATGTCTAGAAATTTTTTTTGCTATCGGAAGTTTTTTCTTTATATATTTTTCATTGGATTTAAGCATTTTTAAAAACTTTAAGCGAAGCTATTTAATAACATTTACGTATCATTAGAAGCACCTTAAAATTTTCTAATAAATAACAACAGAGAGAGAAGGAAACTTTATCTTATTCAGAGTAGAATTAAACTTCTAGAAAAGGAAATATTGAATCAATTTTTTTAAAAAGGTCCTTTATTTTAAAAGATAAAAGGAGAAAAATGAAATGTATCTGTTTTCCTTTCTTATTTTTGGAGTACTTTTTCGCGGCAATTCGTGAAATTCTTACATAATATTTTATAAAATATCTATTATTAATAATGGAACATAAATTAATTATATAAATTAAAAATTATAATAAATTAAATCTATTGATTATCTTCTGATTATCTATTTTTTCTGAATAACAACATGATTTTCTATTTAAATATATACAATTTTTCTCAATCGTTGTTTTGTATGATTACTGATGTAATTTCAGTTAATTTTATACCTATTCCTTTTATAAAATAACTTAAACTAAAATTGATTATGAACAGGTCTTACTAGTTCTGTGAACCTCGGAAGTTTAATTAACATTTCGCTGGTGTAAAAAAATCCTTGTGTAATAAAAGTGATATTTTTATTATTTAAAATAAACAAATACATAAAATAATCTTAACAAATCTTTTAAAAGTGAGTTAAATAGTTATACAATATTGATGGATTAAATTTAAAAACTTTTTTTGAAATTTTATTTTAATATTTGTAGTATTTTCTCTGTATTTCATTGCCATTAAAGTAAAAAATGCTCTCACAGAAAAAAAGAAATAATGTTAACACATGTTAGCGACTCACGATATTCATTTTAATACCCTTTCAACGGGCTTAAGAATAGAAATTTTTAAGCTAAACGAAGAAAATTGATAGTATAAATACATATTTATTATTAAAAAAAAGAATAAGGAAAGAAACTCTAAACTAATTAAACAGAGCTTTATTTAACATTACGTAGAAGAGATAAAGTTGTGGAAACATTGAAATCCGAAAAAATTTCACTCATGTTTCACTTCTCTAATTAATTGAATTTAAATATGAATTAATCATATTTTCTACTTTTATAAAGTTGCGTAAATAATTATAACTATAGCTGCGTATCCAAAAGATTTGATGTAATTTTTGTGTTCTTTAAACAGGGTATTAATTTTAATACTATTACTGCATAAGGCGTGAAATCGTGTTACGCCTTTCGAAGTAATAAATTCAAATGATTTTAAGTGTTACTAATGAACAATAACTAATGATAATAGAGTAATTACTAATAGTTATATAAAGAAACTTTTTAATTACAAATTTATAGAATTCTTTTATATTAGTTTAAATTGTGTTTCCTTAATAACTGTATATTTTTCTGAGTTCGAAATCAAATGTGTTTATCTCAATCAAGAATTTCTTACAAAAATCTAAGTAACGTGTAATATATACTTAGTACAGAATTTCCACCCTATTTTGAATATATAAATGGAAAAAATGTGAATCAAATCAAATAAGAAATAAATCTATAATTTTCAACAATTTTAATAAATTTAATAGAAAAATTATTTTATTTGAATTTTTACACCAAAATTAACAAAATTTTAAGCAATCAGTTTCGGATTTTTCTAAAAATTCTTCACTTAGCTTCCTGACCATTAAATATATCACCCATTTGCAACAAAATGTGCTAAAAAAATGCTTTTGTCGTTCTTTTCGAAATGTGTAGGCACTTAATTTACCTTCAGTTAGTAAGTGACATATATTTTAACTTTTTATTCATAACACAATTTCTTCTTTTTTCATTTTGAAAGAGTTTAACTTAAAATCACAATAAACCGAATAATTAGCCGTCACTTGCAAGAGTTCAAATAAAAATCAAGTCTCTTCCATCAAACTTAGCTACCGAAACTTCTTTAGCTGCTTGGGTGAATTTTGAAAAGTAAGTTAAGCTGTTTTAAAATTCCTCCTTTTTTTGCTAACCTCTGTCTTCTTCCTCTTTAGTTTAGTCTTGAACTTTGTTTCTTTTTCCCCAGCTTTCAAATGTAAAGTGATGGAAGGACCTAGCTAGAAACAATAATGATGAAGGGAGAAAAAATCAAGAGCGATTTTCGTTTCTTTTAGAAAGCTCGTCTGTTAAGACATTTTTTCCCTCTTATGTAGGCCGGTGGGAACTTCGTAAATCCCCAGACTTTTTAAGCCCAAATCCCATTTGTCCATTTTCTTTATCCATGATACCTGTTTCTCTTACATTAATTCTGGTCATTTTGTATTTCTATGTAGGTTAAAAAGCAACGAAATAAATACTTCTTATTTATTTTTTTCTTCTATTTCACATACACCAAATAAATATTTGAACATAAGCCGAATAAGAAATATTAGTTATACATACTTTCTATAATACAATATCTCGCTTTTTTTTCTTCAAAATAATGATTTACAAAAATTATTTTGCTTATGACTATTTCAAATATTTTTAATATTTAGCTGATGTATTGAAAATTCTGTAATTAACAATTTTCGAAAAGATAAAAAAGTGACAAAACTACCATAGTTAAAAGCCATTGCCATAAAAGTTAAATTAATAAAGAACTGTTTTATGATTAAGGGAACTAAACAAGTTTGAAAATGCTATGAGTATCGCATAACGTGTTTAGAATGCATGACTTATCTGTATATATTAACTACACGTTTAAAGACAAAGTTATACTGGAAATGTAAGCCCCTTACGAATAATTATTTACTAAATAAATACTGTTGAAAACAACTTATTTTTTCTACTTGTTTCAATTTTTTTCCCTTCAATATCTGAACATTTGAAAACTATCGTATTTTTTATATGGTAGCATGCCTTCAAAGACAATAGAAAAAAATTAAATACATTTTTGAAAGCATGTCAATAGAAATTATTTGTAACATATATTGCTTGAAGTATAAGATTATTCCAATCAATTTAATTTCAAATGGGGTTTTAACTCTGCCAATTTCATTTTAGCTCACTTTATCTTTCAATTTCTCACTTTTTTTAACTCTATTAAAATAAAGTTACACACTGGAAAACATTATAAGTCATTTATTTTTAAAAATACTTTAAAAAAAACACCTCGATAGTTGATTCTTGTTTTCCTTTAATAAAGAGATTACTTTCCAAAACTCATTTTAAACATGGGTATTTATTAGTCTTCTTTTTAATTATTTACTGCTATATATATATATATTGTACTTTTCTTAAATATTTTTCTGAATTCAGGCGCTGTTATATATTTCATATAAAACCTTTCTGTAAAGCAATCAATTTTTTTATGAAAATATAAAGGGAAAATTTTTTGCATTTTTATTCACTCAATTTAATTTTGTTACTTAAAAGTAATTTATTTTTAATACGTCTCATAGAACAAAATACATTTCATTCTATGTTTTTTTCGTATTATTATGCTACTTATTTGGTTTTTTTCTTTAAAAAACTCGAATGAACATCTTTTTTTAAAGGAAAAAAAAAGATATCCCATAGAATTTAAATGTAAAAATCCTTCTTTTAACAAGAATTCCAATACTGCATACGAATCAGGGGATTCATACGGAATTAATTTTAAAAAAGTTAAATATCTATAAGTCCCCATGGAAATTATACCAAGAAGCTTTATTTTATACAAAAAGTTTGTATTTCTAAAAAAAAATAGATTAGTTTCTAGTTCTGATAAATTCTTCGATGCACTTTTTCTGTTTTTGAATAATGCGGTTTTTCAGTGAGTTTTATTAATGACTTGCGCATCTTTAGAAAAAACTTTTTATAATAATTAGAAATAAATAAATACGTACACGCAAAAAGATTTAGAAAACTCAAGAAAGGGGAGGGGGAGAAAGATATTGAGTAGTAAAAAATATTTCTGTGAACATGATCTTTTTCAAAATATTAAAAAACATTTTTGACGACAGAATTATAAAACAAATGTGAATATATGAATTTATAACTTTTAGAGCCATTCATTTAGGCTGACTGAGCAACAGATTGGTATTTTATGGGTAGTTTGAGACTCGTTTTCACTTTTAAGGTATCCGACTGGTTGTGACAACTCTTTTTAAAAAAAGGAGATATGGGGATTTTTTTGTTATTTTTAGATTTGTTTAGTGCATTTTAAGGAAAATGTGCTATAATTAAGAAGAGAAAAAGAATTTATTATTACTAAAATGGGAAAAATAGGTAAAAATTGACAAAAAATAGCATAAACGCGGTTCATTCTGTACCAAAGGTTTATAAACAAATTTTCAATTTTTTCAATCTAATGTGTTGCTACATTATTCATTTTTGAAATGACCTTCAGGATAAGAGATATATTCTTTTTACAAAAACTAGAGCACTTTATCTCAGTTGTTATATGAAATTGCTTTAAAAAAACAGGGATTATATTCACATAAGGGACTGTAAATTTTGTAATAGAACAGTGATTGAAAAATCTGAAGGTTAAAACAATTCTACTATTATACAAAACTTACAGAAAAAATCTCAGTTAATTATGTTCAAAGCTTTTTTAGCAATCGCTGACCCCATTTGATTATTTTCAAAAAATCACATTTCGAGTAAAACGCATTTTAAAGTATGGCATCTGCTTTTACTAAAACACTTGTAGTTTTTGTTCTACTGAACGGAAAATGAAAAAACTTGGTATTTTTATAAAGCTAATAAGATGGACCATAAAATAAAATCATAAAAAAATTCGTCCATTTTTGGCAAAATTCACAATTTTAGGGTAGTCCTTAAGTGTAACGAGGCCTGCTGTACATCAAATACAAGAACAATTATGACTCTTTAAGTACTCAAATGACTCGTAAATTAGAAGAATAAAGAACCGTATTTAATGAGATATAAAATTGCCAAATTAGTCTTAGGCGTTTAAGTAACAGTTCGATTCACTCACTGGCTCTTTTAATTTATAAATTAAAATCTTATTTGGTTACTTTTTTATGTCATTAGAAGAAATATTCTAAAAACCTTGTGTATATTTATATCTTAAATTCAGGCGTGCACACTTTTAACACAAAAAAATACAATCGAAATTTAGGGGTGTGCGTTATACGTTGTATATAAAAACATTCGCTTTAAAAATAAAGTTATGCATTAAAATAATTAGATTTCTGCATATATCTAAATACTGTTAATTTAAAAGAATGACACACCTTATAAACTTTTAGTAACAAAATACCTCATAAATTTTGTCTCATCCTCCCCCACTTTTCTTGTATTTTAGAAATATCGTCTTAGATGTATACCATTGTTCAAAAGCCTCAGGTAATAGTTCGAATAAATGACATCAAAGGATAAAAACATTGCCCATATACATTCCAGGTTCCCTTGCAAAAAAGGGTGCACATTATATGGCGAATATTCCTAAAAAATAAAAAAAATGCAGTTTAAAAGTATAGGAGCACGTTATATATATACAGGGTGTTTCATAAATGATGGGAGTAACTTTAAGAGGTGATAGTACACATCAAGACGAGTAATAGTAAATAGGAAACCAAGTGTCCCAAACGTCTTCCGAAGGAGAAAGGAGCCATCAAAGTTTAGGGTCCTAAATTTCAAATGATGATAAAAAACGGGAAAATGGATCGATTCATTTGCGGTTTTCACTAAAATCATTCTTTAAATTAGTATTTTCATTAAAAAAAGTTTTAAAGACAAAGTTAAAAAAATGCCATTAGAGGGCGCTCTAGACTTTGGAGTACCGAACAACTACCTTTTACCAGTATTTTTTTTATTTTGTTAAATGTTTACAAAAGCTTAGATTTTAACTTGAATTTTGAGCGCAAAATTGAAACCATCGGGAGCGGTTAAGTGGCGCAAATGTAACCGCGTTTAGGGAGGAAAATTGAAATGCTCGTATGTAATGATCAAAATAAAAAACGATAAAGCAAACTTTAAGAGGCGATAGTACAACATAAAAACTTCGATTAGAAAATGCATGATTTGAATTCAAACGCAAACGTGCTAGAGCATCTTCAAATTTTATCCATGCAAGCGTTTTAGCTGCAAGATTCTGGAAGAAGAACATGAAATTGTGATATGGGGAAGAAGAAGAACGCATATGCAAATTGTTATTAAGATAAAAGCCATTGACCCGAGTGTGCAAGTGTAAATCACGGAACAAACGTAACGAAAGATGTTGCCCTTCACTAATCAAGAAAAGGCTGATATGCACTTCATCTACGGAACTGCAAATGGGAATAGTGCAGAGGCGCGACGATTATACGGAAAAAAGTTTCCCAACAGGCGGTTGCCCAATGATAAAACATTTGTGCGCTTGCACAGACAGTTGTGTGAGACAGGATCCTTTTTTGGTGCACGTTCAAATGCAGGCTGTGCGAAGTCTAACAGAACGGTAGCCGTGGAAGAAAAAATTCTGGATATGGTGACTGATCATCCAAATACAAGCACGCGAGCAGTGGCTAGTCAAATTGAAGTATCACCCTCCACGACATGGCGAGTACTAAAGGATGAAAGTATGCATCCTTTTCATGTCCAACGAGTCCAGGAACTGACTGAAAGGGATTTTCCTCGTCGAATGGATTTTGCTCGCTGGTATCTGCAGAAGCACACCCTAAATCCCGATTTTGGTGCAACTGTGCTTTTTACAGATGAATGTACATTTACACGTGACGGTACATTTAACACCCACAATTCCCACCAATGGGCAGATGTAAATCCACATGCGTCTTCTACACATGCATATCAGCGACGATTTTCCATAAATGTTTGGGCAGGAATAATTGGTGACCATCTACTTGGACCTTATCTTCTGCCAGAACGCCTGGATGGAAAAAAATATCTTACCTTTCTGCAACAGGTGCTGCCGGAAATGATAACAGATGTTCCCCCTCGTATCCGGCGAGTAATGTGGTTCCAGCAGGATGGAGCACCAGCTCATTTTGCGCCAGAGGTGCGAAATTATCTAAACGCAACCTTTCCAAATCAATGGATTGGGCGAAGTGGTCCTGTCCCTTGGCCAGCGCGATCGCCCGATCTTTCATGCCTGGATTTCTTTTTGTGGGGACACTTGAAGAGTCTTATGTATGAGACTCCTATCGAAACTGCAGAAGAACTCGTCGCCAGACTTTCGGCAGCTGCAGGAGAGGTGCGCGATACTCCTGGCGTGTTTCAGAGGGTTCGTGAATCCCTTCTTCGCCGTTGTACCGCATGCATCGCCTCTAATGGTCAGTGTTTCGAACAGATATTGTAATAATTTCTAATTAAACTTTTTTTTATAACGTAAATGTTCTTTGTTTCCTTTTTGTCTCTTAAAACGAAATCTGTTTCAGCGCCCTCTATCACCTTCGGGTTAAAATTACGAGTATGATTTCTTTGATGAATGTTACTTGTTTTGGTGTTGTACTATCGCCTCTTAAAGTTTGCTTTATCGTTTTTTATTTTGATCATTACATACGAGCATTTCAATTTTTCCTCCCTAAACGCGGTTACATTTGCGCCACTTAACCGCTCCCGATGGTTTCAATTTTGCGCTCAAAATTCAAGTTAAAATCTAAGCTTTTGTAAACATTTAACAAAATAAAAAAAATACTGGTAAAAGGTAGTTGTTCGGTACTCCAAAGTCTAGAGCGCCCTCTAACGGCATTTTTTTAACTTTGTCTTTAAAACTTTTTTTAATGAAAATACTAATTTAAAGAATGATTTTAGTGAAAACCGCAAATGAATCGATCCATTTTCCCGTTTTTTATCATCATTTGAAATTTAGGACCCTAAACTTTGATGGCGCCTTTCTCCTTCGGAAGACGTTTGGGACACTTGTTTCCTATTTACTATTAGTCGTCTTGATGTGTACTATCACCCCTTAAAGTTACTCCCATCATTTATGAAACACCCTGTATATACGCCGGAATGTACTTAATGTGAATTAGTTTAGTGAATATTACAAAACATTCACTAAACTAAAAGGAAAGATTATGACATAGTAGCAGGGAAGTTACAGATATAAGATTTCATTTTATGAAACACTTTTATGTGGAATTATATATATGCTGAATCTGACAATAAGTAAAAATTTGTAAATGATTTAATTTTTAAGCATAGGATACTAGTATAGATGTCATTATCTCATAATTTGCTTCTTCGTTTCTTTTTATTTAAATGTCATTATCCTCTTCAAAAGTTTTCTGGTCAAACAGCGAGAGTATAAAATGTACAATGTTTTATATAACTATATATAGAAGTCGGTATTTTTGAGATTTTTTTATGAATAAGAGTACAAAAAATAATTTTAGCTATTTTACAGGCATGGTCTCATAAAAAATGTTTTTATTTAAAATTTGACACTAACTTGTATAAATATGGAGCAAGACGGGAAAATTATTTGCCAAATTTTTTCATAATTGTCTGGAAATTGATGAATTATTTCGTATTTTATCCTATATTCTTATGAAAATCTTTCAGAAGCTGAGAAAATTTACCAGTACCTCTCATAATTTTGAATAATTTCCCATCTTATTCTACATTCTTACGAAAACCTTTCAAAAGTTATGAAAATTTATGCACCATTATCTCTCATATCTATGAAAATAAAAAGTATTTTTCAAATTTTTTTCAATACCACTTCGAAAGAAATTAAAATTACTCTAGAAGTTGCTAAGTACGAGCATTCTTAAACAGTAGATTAGGCTTTAATGCGTAACAAGTCTTGAATAAACTTTTTAATTAAGATGGCACTTGTCAAACTTCAACCTTTATATTTACAATCTACGCTTTCTTATTAAGATGCATGCAAGGATGATAAAAGTCTTAAAATGTGAAGAAATCTTTTTCGTTTCCCTCAGCAGATGCGTAAATTAAAATACCACCGTAGAAGAAAGAAGTAATTAAAAAAGGAACTTCACTGTCCAATATTGGATTTAAATGGCTTTTTCATCAATGAAGCTTTGAGCTTAGCTTTGCTTGCTTTTTTAATTTCAAAAGGTTCTTTTTTTGTTAATGTAAATTAAAGAGAAATATAGAGGATTTTAATTGTAAAATTAAAGTAACGAAATATAATTTTTCAACGAAGTATTTTAATAGATTTTCAGATAAAATAAATTCATTGTAAATGTCAAATTAATTATTATTGAAGAGAATAATACCACGCAATTCGCTAAAATCTAACAGAAAAAAATTAAAACTAGTAAGAAATTATTTATTAATTAAATATGTAGTTATAAGCTACAATTGACATTGTTGTGATAATTATTGTCAAATCGCTAGACCGACAACAACGAAAAAATTTTGTATTCATTTCAAAATTTCTAATATGCACATTAAAAAATTGTACGGATGACTTGAATAATATATTCTTTCAATAATTAACGAAGATTCATAACTTCAAATGTGCATTTTAAAATTACGTACATATTCTCTTTTTAGTTTACATCTTATGACGCATTTATCAAATATTTCAATGCATCTCTCCCGTTAAAAGCCCAACCTAAAAGTAATGGAGCTTCAAAATTTTCTTCTCTTCTCTTTTTTTCCATTTCTACTCAGAAACAAGTCATATAAAAATAATCAATTCTTACTTAGGTCAACAAAGAAAACTCTTGTTTTTGTTCCTTTTTATTAAATAGTTAAAATTGATATGAATATGTATATACATATGACAGAATCACAATGTTAATTGACAAAATAGAAAGCGATTTTTCTTGCAATTTTATTTTTTTCCTTTGTGTTCGTGGTAGCTAAGTGGTCAAGGTAACGGACTCGTGGCTGGCGTGTCATGAGTTCGAGCCCAGTACCACTGAAGACCCACCGTGTAGAGGTGTGATGCCCGTTAAATCTGTCGAAAGCTCAAACGTCCTCCCATTATTGTGGTGTGGTAGTTAGGAGATGAGTGCCAGTTCTGGAGTCGTCCTCGTCACTTTACCATGGTTCAAAGTAACGAGGTCCTTCGCCAAAAGCCCTCGTGTAGCTGAACAATGCGATGGTAATGTTCCCTCATTCCGTTTTCCTTTCCATGTATGGTGTTGAACTACTTTTTTTGTTTGTTACTATTTATTCCTTAATTAATTTTAATTGTTCTAGTAAAATAGTGTTTTAAAAAAGAAATCAAACTCTCAGAAATTAGGTCATCTCAGGTGGTATTCAAACCCACATGACCTTTGAATTAGAAGTCTAACGCACTATCTATTGTGCTCATAGACACGACGAACAATTTTCTTTTCTATATATGCTGCTAGACTATTATTTTTGTTACTATTTATTCATTAATTTAATGGAATTAATGAATTAATATTTGAAAAAACTGTATTAACATTAAGTCTCATCCTTTACAAGTTTTAAAAAATGTATTTGAACTTAAATGGAGGAATGGAAAATATTTTATTAACGATTGAAAATTTGAACAATATATATATATATATATATATATATAGGGAGAGAGTGAACTAATAGTAGGAATTGAAAAAAATCCATCAATTAAAAAAGTGCGTCCATCAAAGCTTTTTAGAAAATGTTGAATCCATTACAGAAATTATAGCACCCACGTTGTTATACACTTGTTCTTCAATCAATTCATACTTCATTTTTAAATGTCTTAAAAAATAAATAATTCGTAATTCACATTTAACAAATTGAAATTCATGTTTTAATTATCGATAAGTACTGAACGTTTTTCTGATTATATATAGCTTATAAATGAATTCTAATAATTATCTTGCTTTATAGAATCAAGAACTAGCACACATTTAGTAATATAAAAATAAAGAAAACTATTAAATTCTTGTTTTGTCGTCGGCGTTACATTTAACGTTTCGTATGAAATTTCATGGTAAAATAAACTGCATTCGCGACGAATTTTAATAAAGTTACTTGAATTAATATCTAACTTTTTACGGTGTTCTTTTTTTCCTGATTTAGTAATACTGTGATTAAATTTAAAAAGAAAAACTAGGCTACCGTAAATCTTTACAGATAATTATTCAAGTTGGCTTATTAAAATATTTTACGTATCTTATATTTAGTTTGTTGAAAGGGAAAAATTTAATGTAGGTTGTCACATGTCAGCAATATTGAAATTTCTAAAATTTCTCTACAAACTTGTTCAACCATAAAAACTAAAATAAAGAAAAAAAAATGAATTCAGAATTTGAAACTAATTTCAAAAACTGAAGTAATCTAAGAGAAGGAAAATTTCACAAATATCGTTGCTTAACGAAAATGGATAAATTTTTTAAAAAAAATAAATATGGAAGCTATTATTTTTTAAATATTTTTCACCGAGTCTTTTAGCATTTAAATAGTAAATAAAATTTATGATTATCTGTCTCTAATTAAAAGAAAGACAAGAAAAAATTCTTGCTTTTTCGTATTTATATAGTTAATTAACAGAGACCTAGTCTCTTTTGTAATTTCAGTAATATTTGAAAGTCACAAAATATAAAAGACTAATTATCAAAGAAACATTTTTTATACATTTTTGAGAGAGAATTCTGTACTTAACCAACATGAAAAACAATGTGGTCACATTACTTACATAATTTTATAATTTTTTTTTTATTTTGTTAATTCCTTCGTAGAAAACCTACAGAAACCTATCTCCATTAAATGGAATGTTGCACGCCGATGTCAGCTTTCCCATAAAAAAATATCTCCTTTTTTTAAATATGAAAGTAAAATTTTTCTAATTAATCTAAGCAGCACTTTTTAAACCGTTTTTTTTTTAGAAAATATTGTATCAAATCAATGAGTTATTTAAAAAAAGAAACATAAAATTTTTGTTAGGATTTTTTTTTTTTTTTTTTGGCGTTCATCAAAATGTAATTTTTTCATTTTTAGGTCCATAATACTTCTAATGTTTATAGGAAAAAAAATCTCCGGTTCATAATAAAATTCACTGAGCAATTAACCCGGTTAATGAAGCATGAACGACGGCAAATCAAATTCCAAGCTCTTAAAACACACACACACACATAAAAGAAAAAGAAATTGTCAACATCCACTCGTGGTATTGTTTTTTAAGAAAAATACGGAGAAATAGATATCATCTGATAGGGCATTTAAAAATACATTAAACGGAAAAATATTTTTACAATAATATACTGGGTATTATAGTTTTTGTATCTATCCAGTAGTATGAAAAGTTAATCTACGTTATCTTTATCAGTAATGTATAAATATAAACTACATTATTCAGATGATAACAAACTGGTATATATTATTACAGAAGAAAGTAGTTTAATTCGTTCTGGAAAAAAATGGAAATTAAAATAGCCTATTTAACAGGAAATGTACTCTTAGTGAACCGAAACTGATGGTAATTTATTTTAGTTCAATATTATTATAAGGTCCAAATAGGAGTTATATAATAAGTTCTCTACTCGAATTTCGAAAATTTTAAAAGAAGATACATAGGGAAAATTACATTGTGCAGCTAAAATTTTATGCTCAAAGTTTTCACACCAAGACATTGTAAATAGTTGAAGACTTCATAAATTTCATTTGCAGCATTTTCTGCTATTTGAATGATTGCTTTAAGGTAAGTTTCCTCAACCTTTAATTCTCGAGGGCCATATCAATAAGTTCACAATAATCCGCGGGTCACATCAATAAATTTACAATGATCCGTGGTCCCCACGACTGTCAAAAAGTAATGTAGTTAGGAAATATAAATAAGGGAGGTTTTTTTTACAAGAGTACAACTGATTCTAAGGAAAGAGATAATGTTACAGATGTATATGTATCCGTTTCAAAAACGTTAAATGGAAGTCGAAATAAAACACTTTACGTGTTAAAGATAAAAGTAAAAATTTTCTTCTGAAAATACTCAGGGGTATCTCTTGTGATTAACCTCAGATTGTAGCACTAGATCTATAAATTAAACTAAACTCAGTGGCGCAACAGCCCATGAGGGCCAAGGCCTACTGTGCCCATCTCAGTATACGTGACCTTGGGTACTGAGGTGCATGAGTAGATGTCCCGATCAAGTGGTCAGTTTGAAGCGGAACCCCCAGTGTTTAGTCCCCAAACAAGCTTGGTACTCATTTATAGGCCCAATGAAGGGGTGAAGGCTGAGTCGACCTTGACCAACCCGAGGATAAAACCTCGGACCTGCGGTGTGGAAGCGCGATACGCTACTACTCGGTCACTGGGTAGCGTAACGTACCACTGACCAATTTTATATAAATCAGTATCAATATAAAAAAACTGAAATTTAAGACAAATGTAATATTTATCTTCCATTTTGGTTTTATAAATTTCTGATTACAACATGAAAGTATATGGACCACGAAATATTCACAAGTTTTCTCTTGACCATATTTTTTTTAAAATATTGGTGGTGTGAGAAACCGAGACTATATAAAGAGAGAGTAAAAGTTTTTACAAATATTGTGATAAGTTTATTATTTTTTCTCTCTTTCTCCAAGCTTTTATTATTATTTAACATTAACAGGGTCATTAATTTACCCATTTGTTTGTTTGTGATAAAAATAAATCTCTACCAGTTACAATTCTCTCCTAGCCAGTGATGTGTTAGAACTGTATGTATTATAAAAAGTGGTTTATATAAAAAAAAAACAATTTTAGGAAACTGTGCTAGGTGAAGTATTTTGTATTTTCTAATCAAAATAATTTGGACAAACTTATCTTAACATAAAAAGTTATATTATTCTGAAAAGCTCTTTCTCTAACTTATCAAAACGAATAAACTAATTAGGAATAGCCAATATTTCACGTGTAACAGCATTTTTTCAAAAGAAAAACAATTAACACAACAAGTTCATTCCGAAAATGGCAACAAATGTTTCTTAACGTAAAAACATTAGACCTGTTATTTTCCATAAGTTAGTATTCCTTACTGGTAGACAGGCAACAGAAAAAACAATCTACCAACGCAAAAAAAGATAAAGACAAATTTTAGTCAAGCAGTTATCGAACAGCAACCTCTCATTATTACGATCGGCTTACCCTTTCGGGATATAACCAAAAGAAAATTGAATTTATGTTGCTTCGAGCATAGAAAAAGGCTTGCGGGGGTCACACTCCCTGTATTGATATTCAACTCAAGTTTGAAGATTCGAAGAAGCGTGACTTGTGACACATTACTTTTTGAGAAGCTGATTAAAAACTAGTTTTTTCACGTTTACTCCATAAAATATTCAGTATATTATGACCAGAAAAAAAGTAAATTTCTATATTTATGTCTAAATATGGGTATTGTTGTTTGGCGCCTAAGTGACAGCTCGAGTAATAAAATATTTTTGCTTGCAATTACTGTCAACAGTCTATTTTACTAGGGCGTTAGTGGTTAATTTTTTATATAGGCACGCTTTTTGTCTGATTCTAAGACCTCCGAAAAAGATTTCGTAATTTGTTTTGTAAGATGAAAAAAAAAATTTTAATCAATTTTTCGAATATGTTTTTAAGTAAATTTCTTCAAAATACTGAATGTTTTTTTAAATAAACTAAGTATTTTAACTTTATACGAAAACTTCAATAAAGAATTGTTGCTACAATTTCTTTTATATCCTTATAAGAAATATATTTCGCTTTTTCTTAGATTATTCGTATTATTAATGTGATCACCAATAAAAAATACATATAATAATATTTTAATGTAATATTTATATCTTTCATCAAAGTATTATTTGTTCATGATTAATTAGACATATTTTAATATTAAGGAAACAAACCAACAAGAAAAAAATGTTGTGTGTGTGGTTTCGGATTTTTTTTTTTTTTTTTTTTTTTTTTGCTTTTAAGATTATATACTTTGCTTTAAGCCCAAGAGAAACAAAACTATATGTCAATATTGTGCGTTTAAAGATTGTGTAACTGGTTAGAAATATAACATAAATGACTTATTTGAAAAATACAATACAAACAAAAATCATTGGACGTATTTTAAAAATGATTATTCAATGTGATTCAAATACATTTACTATGTACCGAAATTTTAAACATTTTTGACTTTTATGTTTTGTATTAAAAGTATAGTAACATAACAAAACTTTTATGTAATTAACAACTTTTTGAGGACAAAATGAATTCCTAAACATTTTAGTATCAAAAACACTATTTGATATGAAAGTTGACATGAAAGTTACTATGAAAATAAAAGCGAAAGAAATATCCTTGAAATATTTAATTAACACTAGATTGCCAAGGAAGTCATTTTGATTGCCAATAGAAAAACAATGACGTATATAATGACACCATTTCGTAGAATTTTTTAGAATACGTTTTTTTTTCAAGTGAAGTAAATTTTCTTTTATTGTTAATATTTACTAATAACTTGTTATATGACTGAAAATAATATAAAATAATAAAATTAATTTTAAACAAATTTCTTTACACATTAGTTATTCTTTCACAATGCTTATTCTTCACAATTCATTTTGATTGCTTTTGGGCAGTATATGTATATACTAAATTTCAGTCTTTCTAGTGTTAAAGATAAGATTTCAATAGAGAGAGAAATAGACATGTGAGCGCAACAACTCTTAAAATAAAAGATTTGCTAGTAACCTTTTTAAAGTAAAGTAAAATTTTATAAGAATTATATAACGAAAAATTCGAAAGTTTTTGTTTATGATAAGCTTTTTTTTCTTTTAAGTTATTAATCAATAATTCTGAAAATATATTGTAAGTGTAATAACATTTTAAGAAAATCCAACAGATTACATCTGATTTTTATCGCAGAAAATTTTCCATTTTGTTAAACATTTCTAACAAATTAAATTTTTTCTTCTTTTTTTTTACAAATTAACTTTTTTATTAAAAAATAAACCTATCTTCTTTTTAAAAAGGTTTTATTACCATAGGTAATAGATATAAAACAATTGAATTTTATAGAACAATGTGTGAATTACATAACTCATATTAAATGAGGGTAAGCATATAAATATTGATTTTGGAAGGGTGTCTATACATTAATGTGTCTGCAAAAAATATTTTTTTACATATATAATTATTATTTATACTATAATTATTAAATTACTTAGTTTTATTACTACGATGCATCAAATTACATGTTTATTGAAATAATAGCAGTTCAATAGTTCAAACATCATGAAAATATGACTCGACCGCACAAATAAAAAAAACTACATTTTTTTTTTTTTTGGTTTTTGATTGATTTCTCCAATTTTTCCTTTCTGGCTCATTCTATTTTTTGTTTCACCTTGTTGCTCATTTCTTCTATTTAAAGCTCAGGAACAAGGGAATGCATATGTACACACCACTGCCAATGACAGTACAAGGGGAAGGGCGAAAATAGTGTTCAATTATGAGCACACGTTGTAGCTGAAAGATGGGAAAAAATAACATCTTGTCATCTTTACGAACAAACACTCGGAAGCCACTAGAGAAAGTCGACATGAAATGATGATACCGATTGCCTGGCATAATGAAAGAATGTTGTTTCCATAGTAACTGGGTGGTCCACGTCGGCAATCATCGTTCCAGGAGTGAGGAACGTTAAAATTTGGGATCTGTTTCTTATAATACGCATTTATTCAAGTAATACGTTAAAGATGTATACAAATGTGTTTTTAACCTTGTTGCGTTTCTCCAATAGGAAACATCATTTATACTTTTTTTCCTAAGTTGAAATTTTTTAAAAACAATAATTAATTAAGTTCAGAAGAATGATTTTAGTTTCATCACAAAAAGATACTAAAAATAAACTTTTTTGTCTTAAAATATTTCGTATTTCTAATAATAAAAGAGCTATAAGTTATAGATGAAAAAACTATCATTTAAAGTTTTTGCATTTTATATAATTATCATATATTTCAAAATTTCCATCGACTGAAATATTACGGTATATTATTTTCCGGTTACCATTTATAAAAAGGTTTAAAATGTAAATCATTGAAAAATGCACTAAAAGAATTACTAAAGGTAAGGAAGTGGAGAAGTTGATTAATTTTATTAAAAAGCTCTCACTTAGGTCTTATGATTAATTTATACAATCGAAAAAATAGGAAAAAAAATGTTTTATTCATTTATAACTAAGCAAAATATTTCAATCATAGTAAGTTTGATCAAAAAAATACTTACAGTTTGCTATTTTGTGTACCTTTCAGAAAATGCGTTACTAAATAACTCAGTTTCAACTATTGGTAAAAAAAATAAAGAAATGTAAAGCAATGAATGAAACTTTGAATCGATTTGAAATGAAATTTTCGTGATTGCAACAAAGATTGTCTTATATACTATCTTACTGGTTCTTAACCTTTGAAAGAAATGGAATCGGGAATTTTTTTCCCCTATTAGATGATGGTCGATTTTACATTAGATTTATTCTTAAAGTTGCCTTTTCACGTAATTTTTACGAATAAAAATAAAACTTCAGTGATATTTTCTGGGGTTTCTGACTACCCTGTGTACTATTTATTTTACATGTACTTACCATTTTCTTGAATATTCTAGCTTCTATATTTTATCACCAAACGTATTCTTAGCTATATATTCAAGAACAATTCATATAAGCGCATTTATCTATTTTTTTACATTATAAGGGTGTATTCAGATAAATTAGTTTATTTTATAATCTTTACATTAATAGTACATTTATAACCAGGAAAAAGTATTTTGAATACGAGCCCTGCTTTTCCCATTAGATAAATACAGCTTCAAACTTATTTCTTTTGCCGTCCAATTGTAATCTTATAAGACCAGAAGGGATCCGATGCTATACATGCTGAAAAACATTACTTTATGTGTATACCAGTTACCTCAAAATATTTTAAAGGAATTCAGTTTGCTTACTGTTTAGATACTGAAACCAATTTAATAGTAACAGCGGTGGCACGTTTTCTTAGTTCATATAAATCAACAAGGATAGAAATAAAGTTCCTGTTTTATACACTTGTTTGAGAAAAAATGTCACAGGGTTTAAATACGGACTTTTAGCCAATTCGGTAGTGGTGTGTTATTCACGTTTCTGGGTTCGTGTTCACTTTTATATTATGCAACACCCAGAATAAGGACAAAAAGTATCTACTAATTACATTTACGATACAGTTAAAAGTTAATAATATTATTTTTATTATCAAACATTTTGCAAAATGTAGAGGCAATACATGCATATAGTAGCAACTTTAATAAATTTAATAACACTATATAAGCTTAGAATATCAAATTATACTTTTTACAAAATTTGAAACACTTGAATTAAAATCGATGTTCTAAACAACATAAATTTAATTATTTTCCCGATACATTTTTATTTTAATTAACGGAGACAATGTTTTTAGTTCATTGCAGAATTTTTCAAAATAAAATACGTGATACATTTACTTTTATAAGACATATATAAGACAGGGCAAAAAACAACGAAAATTCCTTAATCTCTTTCTTTAAAAGATGTTTTCATTTCATTTAGAGCTACCATGAAAGGACTACTTCATAGAGCTTCAATTTAGATAATAATGAAGGATAAATTTTTTACGGATATTTTTTATCATTTTTTATTTTTTTATTTTCTAAGAAAGTTCTTAAATATTGGATTCGTGTTACCTGAAATTGTTTTAAAAATTATATTTTAAGACTTAAATTTGCCTAAAAGTTTTAAATTCTTTAAATTCTTCCGCTACTATAATAAAAAAGGCTCACATTAAAAAAATCTACATGAGTAAAAAACCTAAGAAATTGCAAACATATATTGTAATAATTATATTTTTGACTATAAAAATTCACAGGACGTTCGCGTTTGTGCGTGTATGTATAATTAGAACCCTCAGATTTAAATCGTTGTTTTGAAAAATCTTTTGCTAGAAAAAAAATAATAAAATCACCTTTTCTCATACCTTTATCCTCAATTTATTTTTTAAAAAATCTGGGTTCTATCACTATTAAATTGAAAAAAAGTATCTTCCAAAGAGGTTGAAGAACTCAAAGGCTTCTCTGCTAGGAAGAGCCCAATTAACGTATAAAAATAAATTTAATATACTACAAACATAAAATTACAAAAATTAGGGTGTGAGAACTTCAACACCATTATCCGAGTTTCTCACCAAATATTCTAGGGAATTAAATTTAGTTAGAAGAAAAAATTTAACAAAATAAGAAAGTTGTGCTATTCTGAAGGATAATAATTTTAGTAAATTATTTCTAGAAAACATTTAAATTCATATAACTTTTTTACTGAAATTCTCTCATATTACCTTATAATTTCAGATTTTATTTTATTTGGTTCACATAGCTCCGGAAAGTGCACAAAGAAAATTAATTACATTTTAGTCGAAATCGAAGTATTGTGTTTATCTGCATGCCTGTGATTTAATGCTGGATTCACCAGTTCTATATGTGCGAGTTATTGCTTAAAATTTATAACTCGTTATTTTTTTAAAAAATAGAGATTGATTTTCTTCTTAAGTAAATAAAAATATACGTTTGCGCACATTTTTATTTCTTATAGGTAAAATAAATGCTCGGCATATTCCAAAGTTTCTCATTATTATGTAGATTCTCTATGATTTTAAAATACCCTGAAATTTTCATTTCAGGCATCAGTGAATGCATGATTTATAATTTTAAGGTAAAAAGCGCTTTTGGAATGGTAAATTTTTAATTGATGAGCTAACATAAAAAAAAATAGTAAATAGGTTTTTTTTTATTCCAAAATCCTAATATTGTGTTCGAAGAGAGTTTCAAAAAGTTTTTCTCTTAATGTTTGTATAACTTCCCATAAATATAATAGGAAAGTAGGCATAAAAATATAAAACTGCTTTTGAAAGAAAATTTGTAAAATAAGATTTGCTTAATGGCAAATATATATAAAGAATGCAAAGATTAAAATATATAACAATGCCATTCCAAATTTTTGTAATATATACGGGAAGAAACAAGAACTTGAAGCAAATATGAACAACTAAACTCTTTTTATTTGCATCATACATATACTTAGCAGTATAAAACACTTCCGGAATTATTAATATTTTTATTTGATTGATTATTGTTTTTTTAAAATGATATCCAAGCAAATAGGAAGAAATGTAAAGTAAAATTAACATTTTATTATTATTTATTTGTTTAATTAACTTTACACTTGGGATTCTTTAGACAACTGGTAGTAGTATGAAATATATCTCAAAGTAAAGATTTATTGTTCTACCGTGAATGTACAATTATTGCTTTTCTTTTCATAAGAAAATGTACATGTTTTTTTTGTGTGAATGGTGCATATATTTTAATATACATAAAGTTGACATACACACGTTATGAAACTTCATTTATAGTTTTTTTAGATCAGTTTGAATTCAAGATTTTGGCATGAAAATATTTGCTGTCTGGGATAATATGTACTTAATTGATTGAATATATCTTGTGACAGCCATAAACTATTAAAATGAAACTGTTCCATCAAGATAGTCTGATTGCGGGTCATAACACAGCTGCGCTATAGAAATGCATATATTAGTACTAATTTAAAAATATTATTGACTTTGTGACTTTCTGAGAAAAAAGTACGCAATGAATAAAGTAAAGCCTTTTAACTAGTTCATGATTTAGTCGTCTACTGTTTGTATGGCAAATTCAAGCTGTTTTTATTCAATAAAACAAAAAGAACTACTTTTTGATAATAGAGTTAAACAAGAAGGATGACTCTATGAAGACTTTTGATTGTGTAGATGTTTGGAAAATAAAGTAACAGAATACTATGAATGTTGTGTGTGTGTGTGTGTGTATTATATTTCACCGCTAAGAATTTAAAATTTCTTCCAATGAGATACCAATCAAATGGATAGCTTCATCTTTAACAAATAAATTATTAAGAGAAATTGAAAGATAATCACTGCTTAAATATTTTTCGTGAGATTAAAAAAGAGGATTATGTAACACAAATTAGAGATTAAAACAGAGGACATTTAACAAATATTCAAACTCATGTAATTAATTTTGCTTTTAATTGATTTATTTTTTATTTATCAGAAATTTTTTTTAAAAAAAACATTTTCGTGAAAGTAAATATATAAAGAATTTACGTCCCTTCTTCCCTGTGACCCGGCTAGAGGTGTGAGAGGAACTAAATGATCATACGACATGATGAACTTCAATTATTTTATTTATCACTCTATTCAACTCAGACACAAATACACTCTAAATAAGATAACTTTGATCAATCATAGAACGGGAGGGAGACGAGATTGCGTAGGGAGAACCTATTCAATTATGCAGCTCTTCTTTTAATATAACCTTATACAGAGTTTACGTATTTAATGACCGCACTATTAGTTTAACTTTCTAAACATCAACTTGATTTAAGATCACAGTACCTGAACTCCTGCAGTCTTCTATTCTATTTTCGTTGACTTTAACATGTCCCTAATAGTTAAACTAATCCCTTTCTTAATATTCCAATTTCTGGTTTTTACACTGTTTAAGTATACGTTTCACTGTCCATTTACTTCACTTCTAATCTATTCACAATTCACTACCTCCCAAACTCACGAATAAAGAATATATATATTAAACTTAATTTGCATATCACGCTTTCTGCCCTTCGGAGAAGGTTGGTTGAAAGATGCTGGCCCAAAAGAATTCCGCAGAGGTTAATAGAAGGACGCGTATAGATCCGTCACAAATATTATGTTTGGTGCACTAAATTTATTTCAAGCATTTCGAGTGTTGAAGAAACGTATACTATTCTTTATTTTGTTTAACTTCTAATGATTTTTTAAAATTCGAACTAATGGGAAGTAAATATTTTCGTTATTACAGATAAAAGGATTTTATTGATTATAAACTAACGAAATATTACTAACAACTTTTTAAATTTCAGTACATATTTTTAGCAAGTAATTTTTTCGTGATGAAATTATATGCAATGCTCCCAATAAGAATATATACAAAATCATATCTTCCATTTAAAGTAAAGGCCGCGGCACTACCCTAGCGGTCATGGTTGCAAACTCATGGCTGGTGTTATCTTTGTCAAGTCCTAGTACTATTAAGGGCTTGTCGTGTAGGTCTTAAGTCCTCAGGTTGGTGGGGTATAGAAGTATGGAGCTCGGGAGGGTAATTTTTGAGTTACCTTTTTTGTCACATGACTGAAGTTCAAAAATACGAGTTCTGTTGCCAATAACTCTCTTGTTTCTTTTATGTTCGAAGTTGATAAACAATGAACCATCTTAAAGTAACATTATGAATTCTATGCCAAATTTTGTTTAAGTGCCTATACATCGTGCTTCATTTATTTAATTTTTATTTATTCATTAAGGTGGTATCAAATTCATGGGTAGGTACTTTAAGGATAGGTACAGGACATTATAACGATCATTTATTATATCGGAATGTACGGGCGCGCCAGTAACGCGGTGAGGCACAAACACAAAAAATAAGACGAGAGGAAAGACGGTGTTTATTGGAAAAGTCGTTGGCAAG
This sequence comes from Trichonephila clavata, assembly GCA_019973975.1. Classification (NCBI taxonomy): domain Eukaryota; kingdom Metazoa; phylum Arthropoda; class Arachnida; order Araneae; family Nephilidae; genus Trichonephila; species Trichonephila clavata. Next base: position 105,288 of record BMAO01001030.1, on the reverse strand, counting down.
TGTAATGTTTACAATAACTGTTCAGTACGGTTTTGCACATGAGCTGTGGCGTCCAGCAGCATCGCACATTGCTGTACCACCCGCTGCCAGTCGGATAGGAATAGTCTGCCGGGTTCAAAGCTTGTACTGGGGGAAAATGGAAACGGTGTAAGCGACTTTCGTTTAACAGTCTACAAACGATCTGATAACTAACACTTACGTGAGGAGCAACAGCTCTTTTACTTGACTCTGGTCTATGAGCCATAATGTTCAAGATGCTTTCCTCCAGGCTTGGACTGCGTACTGGAAGCTCTTCGTCGACCAGCATCATATCTGGTGACGTGGAACGAACGTGTTTCACGAAGCTGACGATGTGTAACCGCTGAAAAATTCTGTGGTCCGGCATTCGTCGATCAGGAAACTGCGAGTGATACATTCATAGCGCAGCTCTGCCATTACCATTTGCACGGCCGTACATGTAATGCATTTGAGGGAAATGTAGTCTCCCATCATAGACTTCAGCAGAATTGCAAATGGCGCTTTCGCCTATTGAGATGCATCATGTTGAACAGCGGCTAGACATCTACTGACCCCTACCGGCAACGCAACCAACTGATAACTCCATTTCTCTTTTCATTTATTTCCCCTGTTTGTGCCTCACAGCATTACTTGTACCTATACATTCCTACACAATAAATGATTATTACAATGTCCTGTATCTACCCTTAAAGTTTGTACCATGAATTCGGGACCACCCTGTATACAATTAACACAAGATTTATTTTAATACGATACAGTAAATGAAAGGTACATTTTTAATAAGATGTAATTAAAGCTTCAAGAGCAACTTTGTGTTATACAACAAAAAAAACCTTCAAAGCTTAAAGCTTTTTTTAAATGTATCTTTAAATTAAGTTTAAAACGTTAAGATTAAAATGCTATTTTAATGTAACACAAAAACGTTTTAATACTTACAAAGATATAGAATGATATGAATAAATGACATTTACAGCTGTAGAACATATGTTGAAGAAAATAATAGGGAAAAAAATTATTAACATGCTTGCAACAAATTTCAGAAATGACACTCCGTGAATGAGAGGGATATAAAGTTACATTCGTATACCAATAGTAAAAATAACTTGTGAATAAAATTCGGTACACACATGAACATATTTAAATTCAGATGCTGCTGAAAAATACGAATACAATTTATTCTCCAAAAATATTTTTAAATTTTCTGAAACAAGTGTTTTTTACATCATATATAATACTTATTATTCAAAAGAAAGTAAAATATAATTGAATATTTAAGTAGAACACAAATATATAAATTCTACGAAACGACTGTATCGGGTAAAATATGTGAGTAATCTTTCAAAATATGGTGAAAGCAGTAAAATAAAATTTGGTTCTAGTAGTAAAACACTGTTGCAAAAACATAAAATATTTTTGTTCTATAAACAGAAAAGGAAAGCGTAAAAAAGAATACATTGATGTTTATATGCGTCTACTAAATGTATGAATATGTTAAAGTAATCTCAGGATGTTGGCAGAGTTACATTGACCTTAAATGAAGAGTAGACCTTTTATCCTTATAAACGAAAACAACATAAAGTTGGTTCTTATACTATGTTAAAAAAGTTGCTTGCATCATAAAATTTCAATCCATGAAAACTTTTAGGGTATGATACATAAATATCAATTTCTATATAAAAATGTATAATTTATTGGAAAATGTATTTAAAAAAATGACAAAAAATGCTTAACAAAATATATCAAGATTCTTATAGATTTAACTTATACCTGGTTCACAAAAGGGTTTTATAAACGAATAAGAAATTAAAACACTACTTAAAAATTACTCAATGGCACTGATGAGAAATTTAAAACAATTTAAACTTATCTCCAAAATCAGTGTATATTCATTTGTATTGTTAATATTGATAATTTTTTACAAATTTAATTTTAAGTATGACTAGCCTGATTAATGCTACTCATAATTTTTTTAAGCTTTGATTCTATTTTTTACTTTTACTTTCTTTTATTTATGTATTTATAAGAGAAAACATTTATTTTGCCATCTTAATACATTTTGATCAATTAGGATGACTTAATTGCATTAGCTAAAGGAACTTATTCATAATTTAGTTAATTAATAATAAATTTTATTAAAATTATTTTTATTATTTTATAAATAGTGTTAGATGGCCATAAAACCTTTCAACATACAATATACACTTCAAATTATTCAAATAAACACATTGAGTTTTAAATAAGTTGAGGAAATTAAAATAATTCCAATCATTGCCTTATGAAAGTTATGAGAATAGGAAAAATTCATGACGGTTGCATGAAATGAACTGTTCAAATTTTGAAGAAATATGTGTGCGTTTTATCATAATTGCATAAATTATCTCATTGTTACTGTTATTATTATTATCATATAATCACTCTAAAATTATACATTTTATTGTTATGATGTAAACAGAATTTTTCGAGCAATTTTTAAAATATTGAAATTGAAGAGTATGGTATGTACATAAAGCATTTCTTTCTTTATTAGAGGAAAAAATCTCCTACAGTTGCATTAAATATCTTTGCATAAAACTTATGTTTGCTAAATTAGGTTTGTTCAAAATGTTTTTGGGTATTTTTAATACTTAGGTATGAAAACTTTTATAATAAAGTGTTCAGATTAATTCTTTTTGTTCCACTAAAATGAGCATTTTATTTTAAAAAAATACATTGCTTCGTTGCAATTCTTTTCCTTTACTAAATGACGATTATTTTAATATATCTTACAGGCCTTAAACCAAGAACTAAATGAAGTTACAGCGAAAATTTTATTCTGCATCAACTAGAATCATTCATTGAATAAAAACGAAAAATGTTTAGTGACATTTTGGTAAATCTTAAGCTTCGACAAAATCTTGCGACAACATAATGAATTATCTCTTAGAATATAATAATCTGTACTGTGGAATATCAAGGGAGAGAGGGTGGAACTGAAACAAATTTAAAAATCGATTGATCAACTCCCCCCGTTTATTCTCCCCTTTCATCGGAAATATTTTCTTAAACAAATATTTGCCGAAATAAAGTGAGTTCTGTGAAATACACTAAATGATATTAGAATATTTAGTTGATAGAAAATATGGATAATTTTCACTTTAAATTCTCTTTCGTTTCTATTTTAGGAAACTTTTTAACCACCCAAATTTAAATTATTCTCCTTATATTTGTATTATTAACAGATTAAATTATATTTTTCCGAGTAATATACTTGTAAATTTTTAATCGGCTATATTTTGTAAATTCAAGGAAAAGTATTTTAGGAAAAATCACACTTTAATATTGTTATTCACGAAATTTTTCCTTCTCCTTAAATGCCTCACGAATAACATAGTTAAACTGAAATATTCCATTCAAATGTGAGGACAAATTTCGCACATCCATTTTTGAAACTCTGCTTCAACTCCAGCAATTCTTTTTTAGAACACGGAGGGAAGGTAAGACATTCATATATGTTCTATTTAAAGTTGGCAAGAACCTTATTGTATCCCCTTTATTGAAGGAACGTGGCTGAATTTACACCTTTAACGCAATTCCTCTAAATTGGTTACTTTTCAATTATTTGGTAACAAATACTTAGAGAACGTTGAAATGCTAGCTCCATCAAGTTATTTATTTAGTTTATTAGTTTTTTTAATTAAATCGCTGACAGAGGCTTAAGTAATTATTATTATCGTGTTTTAACTGGGGGATCTCTCTCTCTCTCTCTCTCTCTCTCTATATATATATATATATATATATAAGTATATATGTAATATATACACACCCAACTCTTTTTTTTTACACGATTTTAAAATAACACAGTTTACCAATACACTACTTCACACTAACTTTTTACACAACTTTTAAATAGCATGGCTCCCTAATATACTTTTTTTACACGAATTTTTTGTTTTAACATGAACGAAATTCTTCATTTTAATCTAAGCCGAAAGTTGTGCTAGACATGTCTGACACATCTAACTACTGATGATAACATTTGTAAGCCAGTTCGTAATAAACATGCACGCTTGCTAACAAGTAGCGATGAATATAGACATTAGTAGCTTTATTCCTAATTTCAGTTTTAATTTTTATATGTTGTATGTACTCATAGACTGTGTGTGTGCATTGACACTGTACACTAATTAAAATTTTTTGTAATAAAAATGAATTGTTTTTGTTTAATAAATATATAACATGAATTTCATTAAAACTTCTTTTGTATGATTTTTTGGGAAAATATTTAGTTTTTCATCTTACAAGATTTTTTAAAGTTGTGGAATATATCTCTAAATTTATCACGTGTCGCATGTATTTTCTTATGCGATTTTTTGCATGGTTTTCTAAGGAACTTATCCACCGTGTAAAAAAGGAGTTGGGTAAATTCTCCATTCAAATTTTTCTCCTCATTAGTTCTCAATGACTTTAGCAAGATTAAAGATTTTCCCTGTAAAATGTTTTAATTGCTGTGAAATCGTGTTATATATAGAGAGAGCGAATTTAAATCATTAAAAACTAATTTACTCCACATAGATTTTTGCACTTTTTTTTAGATATTCGTATGTTAAGAATTGTGTATATTATCAATTACTTACAACTGAAGGAATTGCTTATTAACAAACAATTGAATTTTGAATTCTTTTCTGATATTCTACAGATTATTGGTACATGAAGCCCAAATTATGACCCGGAAATTAATTTAAGAACTAATGGAATTCTGGTGGAATTAATGTCTTAGAAATGCTTAAATAATCTCTTATAAAAGAAGAAAAAGGTAATTCATAAAAAAACAAGTATTATATCTTTTAACATGTATTTCTTTTTAAATCACTTGATAAGTTAATGTTAAGTCAAAGTAGAATTTTTATCACATTTAAGAAGTTTTAAAAAAACCCAGCAGGAGTTGAAGAATTTCAATTTTTTTATATCATACCACAGGTATGTATTTCTTTATAAATATATGAACCACACACACACTTTGCTATTACAGAGTAAAAACATCGTTTTTCCCCGTAAGTGCTTATAAAACAGTGAAACGGTGTCAGGCTAGTAATAAAATAAGGTCACGTGTTATAAATATACAGCAGTGACAATTTAAATTATTCTTGTTAAAAAATAAATTGAAACAAAATAATTAACCCATTTAAACAATAAGACCTCAAACCTCTTAAGACATTCAGTTAGTCTACAACGGTTTATTTATTCGCACCAAAGCCACTATTTTAAAATACAAATTACTATTATTGATTGTTCTGTGTTATATCTCTTTTCTTTCTCTTTTCTTGTTTATGCCCTGAAGTAGAGGACGTATTCTGTGGTGACAGTGACCGCTTCAAGGACAGGTTGTATAATTATGCACCACACCCGATATTCCAGTCAATTCCGTTTCCTCATTCATTTGCTCTTCTCCCGATCTGCAAGTTGTTTTTTTAAGCTCGACATATTGATGCTCAACGTTGAGAATGTGGCCTCCATACAAGCTCTGTTTGGCCTTACGCGTGCTTCTTGTGATCTACTACTGACGTTGGTTTGAAAGAGTTAGTTTCTTTGAAAGAATCGTAATTCTTTGCTCTCAGATGTTTTTCTGGGAACATTTAGAGATCAATTTCGAGGAAGTGAAAATTCTAAGTATTTTTATTTAAATATGAATAATATTTTCTTAGTCAAACTAATGCAGAAATAAATAAGTTAAATGGTCGTAACTATGACAGCATTTATCACTTACGATGCTAATTGCTTCGATAGAGACTAGAAACACACAAAATCAATACTGTTTTTTATAAGATTCTCAAGTACTTAAAATGTTTTTTAAATCTTTCTGCGATTACTTTTTTACGATAAGCTCTTTAGACCATTTTTGTCAACAATTATTTTACGGTGAACCTAAATCTTTTTTTCTCTAAGTCCCAGGTAGAACGAATTTTACATTCATTAAGAGATAAATCTTAATGGAACAATTTTTTGGAACAACCAAAAGAGCTTTATTTTTAAGCTTCTGAATCAGGCTTTTAATTTTATTGGATCTTTGTCTGAAATATTAAAAACTTTAATGGAATTTCAATGTTTAAGCCTATTTAAAGCATTCTCTAAGGGTTTTGAAATTGATTTTTTAACAATTCTATCTCATAAAATGTTTTCCATTAATATATATATATATATGCATTTTATATAATTTAATAAGACACTATTCTTTGATGTAGGACATATAATACCGTTATATAAAAGAATCTTTTTTAATATAAAAAGGATTTTATTTTTTCGAGCTTCTACTTGCGAAACATAATGTAAATATTAATCAGTATTATTTGAAATCCTGCTTTTAATGGAAAATTCACAATATTCATAAATTCACTGGTACGGAATTTCAACACAAATATATCCTTTTAGAGGGTTTTTTAAAATTTCAAACAGTTGTTTTGCTTTTAACACTCCATTGTTCTCGCTGCCAAGTCAGGCAGAAAATATAGCATTTATTTTCTACGCAAATTATTCTGAAAAAGGATTTCTTTTACAAAACATTTTAAATATAAAAATTAAAGGCTAATGTCACTGAATTTAAAGCTTCTTATTCGCAAATTTTGTTAAAATGCTAAATGTTCAAATAAAATAGTCTTAAGGTTTTTTAACTATTTTATTTTTGTTGAGGAGCATATTTAAATGTTTTGCGCCATTACTTAAAAATACACGTCAGCAGTTAAATGGAAAAAGGCATTTAAGCAATAATTCTGTAATACTGAATATTTTGAATTGATTGTGTTGTGTTATTCAGCTGAAATGCACTTGATAACAAAAAATCGATGCTCCAAGAAGGTGTTGCCGGATTGTAATGAAATTTTTTATGCAAAGACATTTGTACTGAACATGCAAATGATTCGAGCTCATTGCGAACAACTGTCAAGAGTTTGAAAGAGGTCGTATCATTTGATTGAAAGAGGCAGATTGGGCAAATCGGAGAATCGCTCCTCATATGGGTCGAAGCGATGCGACCATTAGAAGATGTTGGCAAGAATGGGTAGACAATGACAGATTTCAGCGTCATGAGGATAGTGGTTGACCTAGGGCCACAGCAGATCGGAAGGACAGATTGATTGTCAGATCAGCTGTCCCAGTGGCTGCTTCATCATTATCAACCCATTTGACGTGTGACCCGCACACGTATGTTCACCATGACCATTCACAGATGGCTGATAGAGCAAAATTTACGTTCGTACCGATCACTACGCCACTCACACCTGAACACTGTCGAACCATATTACAGTAGTGCTTGGCTCGATCAGGCTAGAATCATGCAGGAAACGTATAGTATATGGACGCATAGTGTTCAGCGATGAATCCCGTTTCCAACTGTGTCCTGACGTTACATCGAAGACGTGTTTGGAGACGCGTAGGGCAGCGTGCCGATCCTGCTTTCCCTATTGCGCGCCACACAGACTCTCAACCAGAACTTATGGTCTGGGGTGCCATATCTTTTGACATTCGGACCCCTTTGGTCGTCATTAGGGGCACACTTACAGCACAGCAGTATGTCGACGACATTTTGAGAACTGCTTTTCTATCATTCCTTCTGCAGTACCCTGGCCTAATTTTTCAGCAAGATAATACCTGACCACATACGGCACGTGTTGCTATGAACTGTCTTACAGCTTGTCAAACACGTTCTTGGGCAGCCAGATAGCCAATTTCTCTCCAATCGAGCATGTCTGGGATATGATGGGAAGACGACTGCATCTACCAGTGAATGTTGACGACCTGGCCCGACAATTGGGACAAATTTGTCTAGAAATACCGCAGGAGACCATCAGGGTGCTTTATCACTCTATGCCACGTCGTGTGGCATCTTGCATCCAGGCTAGAGGTGGGTCAACACCTTATTGAGCTCGTTACTTTGTAAGTATGTAACTCTGAAATAAATCATTCAATTTTTCTGAAATTTTAATCATTTTCTATTCTGTACAGAATCTTTCTACCCACCAGTTTTTATCTATATCGGACAACTCGTTCTTGGAGCGTCGGTTTTTTTTTAGAGTGTATGTATTCTAATAAAAAAGCGCTTCTCTCTCTCTCTCTCACCCTAAAAGCATTAGATTGAAAGGAACGTCTCATTTAGAAGTTAGAGTGTTAGTATATATAAACACAAACTTTTTAGATTGTAAGTACTAATTATGTTAGATAAATATAAACTATGGATGTTTATTCATAAGGAATTTTACTATATTGCTTCAAGTATTCAAATAACTCAGAAGATCAGAAAATCGGTCTTTCATATATAATTACGTAATAATCAATAGAATCCATTATATAGGTACTAAAATGTATTTTTATTTTTATAATAATTAAATTCTGATTATTTAAAGATTTTAAGGGGCAAATAAATAAAGCCGAATCCTCTTACCTATATATATAAATAATGTGAATAGTATATGTTTAAGTGCATTCTTGTCTCATTTTACCTAAAGATAATTATTTAACTGCGTAATTCTTAATTATTGAATTTTATTTTCTTCTAAATAAATTAATATTTAAAAGGTATCACTACTCTAAGGATTATCAAAATGTATTACTTCCAGAAACAAGAGTTATGTATGATATTGATGATTGATTTTGAATATTCTTAAGACATTTTCATTGTATATTTATCATGTGTGTTTTGAAAGACTTACGAACATTAATTTTTCGGATAGATATACCTTTCAGTGAAATTTTCATGTTTTCCCTCCAATTTTAAAAGATTTCAATATTTTTAATATTTCTTTTTCTTCTGAAAACGACGTTTGTTAAAAATATTATTTTGAACAAGATTTTAGTATAGTATCATTAAAAAATGCTATTCATATAAAATAAACTTACTTGTTATTAATGCCAAACTTGAAGAATTTAAGCTTGAAATTTAATTCCAGATATTATAACTTTATTTCTTGATTATTTTTGCGATGTAAGTTATGTATCATATAAGTGAAGTAAGTTACTTTGTGAGGATAAGTACCGTAAAATCCGGCGTATAACGCGCTCTTTTAACTCCAACAATGAGATCGAAATTTACGGGTGTGCGTTATACGCCGAGTATAAAAATAACTTTAACAGTAAATAAAGAGTTGAGCATAAAAACAATTAGACATTCACTTACATCAAAATAGTGCTTATTTAAAAGAAGTGACTGACCTTACGAACTTAAAGGGTTATATTTCTAGAAGTGTCCATTTTTTAAAAAACCTAAGAAAATACATCGAATAAATATATTCCAAACCTAAGAGCATTGTATACATACTTTTCAGTAAATAAATTACATAATACCGTAAAAAAATAGATGCCCGCTATACGGAGAATATACCTAAAAATTAAAAAATAAGGCTTGAAAGTATAGGCGCGCGTTATACACCAGATTTTACTGTAATATGTTAAGTATTATGAACATTTTATATTAAAAATAATTAAAATGCGATAGTAAAAAATCCTTTGAGCTCTTTATCGTCTAAGTAACAATTATTCAAGTAGTATAAGCAAAGTATCTTAAAAATGCACTCCAGATTTAATGAAATTTCACTACAATTAATAATTCTCGACATTCATCGTCATCAGTCAACGTCGAATGGTGACTTGATGACGAAAGTTAAGAGGTTATTCACTTCTTGAGTTGTAAATTTAAAAGTGCATAAGCCACTCTAAGCTTTCTCTGGTTTAAAATGAGTAAGTTTGAGGTCACTTCTTGCGTCTTCCGGAAAGATTTACGAGTGTTGGATCTAAAATGAGGTGACTCCTTTTTATGGTCATTGCCATGCAAGAAACGAGCATCTTTTCAAGATCAGTTTGTTACTCCCACTTCAAGCCATCGGATACCCGCTACGTAAGTCACCGGGAAATCTTGGATTTGTTTCCGAAAAAAAAATGAGTAACAACCTGAAATGATTCCTACAGGAAGAAAATATTGGCTTGCTATATTTTTCTTATTTGCTTAGCATGTAGGCAGAAAATATTTGACACAACTTTAGAAGGATAAGGTTTGGTTGGAATCCTATAACATTTTTTAAAAAAAGGGAAGTGGAAAGATGCTAAAAGGAATGTGATACTTTCTTTACTCAAGAACTTTTAAAGGTGTATGGTGAAACATTTTGAAATAGAAACTGTATATATCTGGATAGAATTATTAAAAAAATATTTCTTATATTTCATTAAATAATTAAATAAAAAAAAATTTGTATTTATAACACTGAACTTGGGAAACTTAGTCAAATAGTAGACTTAGGTAACATTATAATTTTTTTTCCATGAAAAATCTTTTTCTCACATTGATCGCTTCATTACACGAGGGCTACTGGAGACGATCCTCATAATTTTTAGTCAATCGATGAAGACAATAATTCACTCTTCAAACTTCAGACAAGACCACTGATCTACCATGGCCTTGCCTTTCCCTTAGCTTTTGAACACTTTAATTATTCTCAGACTTAATATCGTTAATTTTAATCGGAAAATATCGGCAAATGTGAAATAAAGCATTGTTATGCAAAATTAATGAAACATTCCATCCAAAGCTTAAAATTTATTTTGGTATAAGTATTAGAAAATTTTATTGGCTTATTTAGGAATCTTTTTAATATTAATTCGGTATTTGCAGTCTATTTAAAACTAGTTTATTAATGTTGACACTTTACTACTTACCCACAAAGTCAGCATGAAATTTTAAAAAATTAAGAAAATATGTGAAGAGACAAAAGCATCAATTTACATGAAAAGTTGTTTAACAAAAATACAAGACTTATTCATTAATTGTTTATTAGTGAAACAATTTTAAATAACATAAAGGCTATTTATGGTGAGTCTCGTAATTCTGAAACTCAAATAAGTAACGAGGACGATCCCCCCCCCCCCAGTCTTCTACACCAAGCCAACGTGATAACTTCGAGCCATGTCAGATGTAACGTACATTAGTCTCTCAACATTATGGATCTTAAGTAGCATAAAGTCTCGAACTCCCAACTCTACAGAAGCTACATTGCCCATAAGTACGCAACCGCTCGGTTACCGCTTGATGTGGTGTAGAATTTTGGAGATGGGGTTGCCAGCTCAGATGTCGTCCTCGTCAGTAGCCTTTGTCAGTCACCTTCGTCAGTCGCCAATACCCCTCGTGTTGCTTCAGATGGCTAAGTAAACTAAAATCAAAGCAAATAATTCGGCTTACCCTGCCACAAGCAAAAACCGTAAGAAAAATTCTGTTATTTACTTTTTTCTCCAAAAATTAAGATCTTGAAAAAGTAAATAAGGGAGTTAGACCCAACACAATTCATATTAATGACAAGAAGCACTCGATATCCATGTTCTTTCTCTCTTTGTGTTTCTCTCTCTCTCTCTCTCTTTCTCTCTCTCTCTCTCTCTCTCGTACAAATAAAAACTTCTTCACTTAGCTTAACATAAAAAAATGGGTAGTATTATACCAGTTCAGGGGTCATCTCTGTGAATCTGAAGCCAAAAAAATTTACTGGGTTTTTCGCCAAAAGCCATCACTGAATAAAGTTTATCCAAAAAAAATAATTTTTTAAACAATTATGTAATTTTACCTTCTTTGTGGTGTTGGAAATACCTAAATTATCATTGTGTAAAATCAATTAATAAATTTTATAAAAAAAGTAAAATACGTGCCAATTTTTATTAAAAAATAATATGAATAGTATGTTACACCATGACCCAAATCCTATATCGTTATTTATAGATCACCATAGTTTTAAATTAATTACTTTCTAAATGATTACGCGTTTGCATTCTTTATAGAAAAAACCTGAACAAAATAAATCTAATTGAAACTGAGTCTTCCGTTAGAAAACATTGAAAAATAGAGTTACTTCACTCTGAAAA
>BMAO01001030.1:23729-37432 GCA_019973975.1 Trichonephila clavata | reverse complement strand
GCAAAATTGTTCACCGCACAAGGGCGCCTGGGGCAGGGGCGCCAAAATTTATAGTACTTATAGTTTTTAATTTAATGTTACTTACACACACACACACATAAAAGTTGTTAATAAAAAACTTGCAATTTTCATGTTTTATATTTTTTTAGCAATAAAATAAGATTTTTTTAAAATTTTATATTTTAATTTAATTTTGTTTTCGTTTTGCGGATTGTTTTCGTTTGTGTAAAACAAAATTTGATTTCCGATACCAACAATAAAAACACGTTCCATGTGGAGTTCGCGCTTTTTTTCGGAATGTGTTCAAAATCTAAGAATTTGTAACATGTAACAACAGGAATTGGGAATGATTTGTATCGTCATAAATTTTTATTCATTATATGCTGAGAAAGATGTTGACACAAAACGTATTTGTTTTGTTTGCTTTTTTTTGCAATGATAAAATATGTACATTTTTAAAATTATGTAAATCGCTTGATTTTTTTCTCCAAATCATATTTTGCTTCATGTATACTGTTATTAAACTGTTCTCAAAACTCAAAATAAAATCTTTATTGCAGCGTTTTCAAACTGTGGGGTGCGCCCTCCAAGAGGGCGTGATAACCCTATTTGGGGGCGCGAACGTATCGCGAAAAATCGAAAACAAAAGATTTAAAATAATTATCAATTTGATAAAATAATTTACAATTTAAAATAATACAAAGTAAATACATTCTTATATAATAAAAATAAAATACAAATTTCCACTAATAAATACTCAACACTTATAAATGTATCAGTACTGCACAAAGTATTTGATAATTAAGTTATCAATATTAAAAAACAAGTTTTTTCTAGTGACTCCCCTGGTCTTGTCATATACAAAATATTTATCTTGTTAAATTGTGCGGTTAAAATTAAAGTCGTATTGTATTGTAGTTAGGGACGTTTCAAGGCATGGGCCAACTAGGCCCTGGTCCAGGACCTCGTTCTCAGTGGGAGCCTCATATCGTTCTCGACTCCGTCTTAATAAGATCATGATCCGGTTAATTTTAATGTCTTCAAATATTATTCCCGTACATTCCCTTCAAAAAACAGTTAATTTCAAACTGCATGTCAATTGGCAAAGTGATGGATGACCGTTGTCCAGTGGCGTAACGTACTCCCCGCTACCAAGCCCACTTTTCCGCTTAGGCTCGCTGGGCACATGCCTAGGACGAAAAAGATTTGGGGCGCAAAAAATTGAAGGGTGAAAAAAGAGAAATAAATTAAAATTACTGAGAACGTGCAGCCACCCAGTGTTTATTAAAAAGCCAATTATTCTCTTTCATTTTTATATCTAAATTATCAAATCTTCGTTTCACTATTGGCCACATTATTATGTAAATCGCTTGGCTTTTCTTCCCAAAATCATATTTTGTGTCATGTATATCTGTTATTAAATTGTTCTCAAATCTCGAAATAAAATCTTTATCGCAGCGTTTCTCGAACTGTGGGGCGCGCCCCTAAGGAGGGCGTGATAACCCTACTTGGAGGGGGGGGGAAGCGCGAGCATATTACGAAAAATCGAAAATCAAATATTTAAAATAATTATTAATTTAATAAATAATTGCAATTTAAAATAATTACAAAGCAAAATATACTCTTATATAATAAAAAAATTGGCAGTTATAGAGACTGCCGATAGAAGTGAAAACTTAGAACTTTTAGTATTAAAATTGAAATTTCATAATATTTGAATTAAAATTATCAACATCAATCTGGTTTATACATCTATTGACACTCCGAGCAACAACTAATGCATGTGTGTGTGTGTGTGTGTTGTGTGTGTGTGTGTGTGTTGTGTATGTGTGTGTGTGTATATATTATTCAAATATTTACGGGCTGTACAAGATCATGAAAAAATATAAATACAATTCAATTGAAATAATAATTAATATACAATAATATTATTTATGGATAGTGATTAGATTTCAATGTACTTGATTTTTAACATTATTTTAATTGTTTGCATCATTGTCATCATTAATTTCAACAATATTTGACTTTTTTACTTTCAATTATTTCATTTTGTTCTAAAAAAATTAGCAGTTATAGAGACTGCCGATAGAAGTGAAAACTTAGAACTTTTAAAATTTGAAATTTCATAATGTTTGAATTAAAATTATCAACATCAATCTGATTTTCACATCTATTGACACTCCGAGCAACAACTAAATGCATGTTTATATGGTTTTTTATTATTCAAATATATTACGGGCTGTACAAGATCATGACAAAATATAAATACAATTCAATTGAAATAACAATTAATATACAATCATATTATTTATGGATAGTATTTGTATATACTTAAATTTCAATGTACTGATTTTTAACATTATTTTAATTGTTTGCATAATTGTCATTATAATTTCAACATACTTAGACTTTTTGTACTTTCAATTATTTCATTTTGTTTTAAAAAGATACAATAGACTTATGGTAACTAAAGTAGAAAGGAAAATGTTTGATTCAAATTTATCTAAGTATTGCGTGTGTGTGTGTAAAAACCGCATCGATCGTCGTTTTATAATATGTAGTCATGAGTTTTCGATCATTGGACATATTTAAATTAAGTGTTTCATTTAGAAAATCAATTAGTGGTAGATTTTTATCATCTGCAAAGTTAATATTGAAGTCTCCACTTAAATCATCGGTACATTATCATATTTTTCGCCAAATCTTTTTTTCGAGTATTTCAGAACCTTCTTTTGTATAAATCATCAAATTTTTCGAATAAAAATTGTTGTATCTGTATCATAGATTTTCCAGGCGAAATATAAACGGCAACCATTAATATGTATTGCCCATTCTCGGAATCGCAACGAGCAATGCACAATATATACACATTGAGATTTTCACTAAATCCATTGAATTTCACCTATAAGATATACACAGCACTATACGTCAGCTGTATAGCTACAGATATACTGCTTTAAGCATGTCGGTGACGCGAACGCACGAGATTTCAACCATCCAAAAAGTGTCTGAAGCGAACAGCACACTGCGCGTGCGCCAGTCAGAGCATGTCGGTGACGCGAACCCATAAGATTTTCCCCTACCAAAAAGTGCCCAACGCCGCTAAAGCAGTTTTCACTTCAAAAGATACAATAGGCTTATGGTAACTAAAGTAAGAAAGGAAAATGTTTGATTCAAATTGATCTAAGTATCGCGTAAAAATCGCATCGATCGTAGTTTTATGTTTGTACTACCGAGTTTTCGATCATTAGACATATTTAAATTAAGTGTTTCATTTTTTTTTTTTAGTCGGTGACGCGAATACACGAGATTTCACCCATCCAAAAAGTGTCTAAGGCTGACAGCACATAAAGCATGTCGGTGACGCGAACCCATAAGATTTTCCTCTACCAAAAAGTGCCCAACGCCGCTAAAGAAGTTTTCACTTCAAAAGATTAAATACACATTCAAACTGATATAATACACACTACTTATAAATGTATCAGATCTGCACAAAGTATTTGATGATTAATTTATCAATATTCAAGTAAAAACAAGTTCAGTAATTATTAGTGACTCCCTTGGGCTTGTCATATACAAAACTTAATATTTAACGAATTAGTGCGTTTATAATTAAAGTCGTATTGCATCGTAGTTTTACCATCAAAGTACATTATAATTGCATTCAGTACATTGTTATTGTAAGAAGTGGGGCGCGATGAAAATTATGACTGAAAACTGGGTCGCAAATATTGAAAGTTTGAGAAACACTGCTTTATCGTGATCTACAACATTCTTTTTGGCATCATGAATTTCTTTAGATTCTAAGCAGGATATCTATACACAAGGGCAGCCGAATTTACGATTTCTTCCAAATTTAAGATATGAATATCAAAGGTTGCAACACATAACTGCGTGTGTAATCGTCGAAATTCAGTTGAAAGTAAGTTCGAATTTGTAGGGATTTCACCTAAATTCTTTTCGTTGTTTGTTCAGTGTTCCGAACTTTACTTATTGAAAAGTTCTTGTTATTTCCAATATTTTCATAGACTTTTATTTGAAAATAAACTTCAAGTTCCATGAAAACTCTTACCATATATATTATTACATCTTAAAAAACCTACACAAGAAGCAATTCTTTCCTAGTTATATTATATTTTTAATAAAAATATGATTCATAATTAGCCAGTTCCCTGTTTCAATATTTCGCAATCTTCTCGTATGATGTAATTTTACTGATGTAACTTTGTCCCCCCCCCTCTGCTCTTTTGCATGTACGTTTTTTTAAAAAAAATAATTATAATAATGTTGTATTAAATTTTCTTGTTTATGCATATTTTTTGGATCATTTCCTGTCTATCTCGGTGGGCTATTTTGTAGCTCTAAGCCAGGGGTCGCCAAAGTGGTCTATATAGACCCCTAGGGGTCTATTTAACAACAGTATGGGGTCTATCTGACCCAAGGGGTCGAATGGGGGTCTATTGAGACTCGAAGAAAAAACAGTTGCACGACTCATAGTATGTAGCCAGAAGAGCGATTGAGGCTTATCCGTGTCTCTTGCTGGCGAACCCATCAACCAATTAGGAGCCTTTGGCGCAGACTTGGCGAGCGACGACACTGCCGTTGGCTTTCTATGCATTAAGCGCAAAGGGAATCTTCAGTACTCCGTTTTCTTTCTTCTTACGTGTGTGGTTTTAGTTCTTTTACTTTTTTTTCTTTTTTATACGGCAGTTCCGCATCGTGTCGTTGGTTCGCCCTTTGTCTCCATCGCAAACCATACGAGCCTTGCATATGAGTCAGATGCATATGTGTGCTTGTCCAAATCTACACTGGATGCTACAAACGCAAATATCATATGCATTTTCAGCTATCTTTGTGAACTGTGAACAGTATTAAATGCTTGTATATAGTGTCATTATTACTACTATTATATCTACCATTGGATAATTAATTATTGTTTCTATAAAACTATTCGTTTAGTTTTGATATCAATTTTAATTATTGTTACTTGTGAAAAGGTAAGCTTTAATAATGTGGATTAGTATAATATACCAACTTAATTTTAACTTATTTACAGAACTCTAATTTAAAAATGACAGCTTCAGTATCTAAAAAGAAATGTCGGTATTATTCATTGGATTACTTAAAATTTGGATTTATTTGTTCACCGACAAATGAAACTATTCCTATGTGTCTTATATGCGAAATAACTTTTGGAAATGAATACATGAAACCGTCAAAAGTGAAAGATCATCTTGAAAGGCTTCATTCAGATAAAAAAAATGAAAAATTAGAATTTTTCAAAAAACTCAAAGAAAAATTCATATGTCGACCACCTCTAAAAAGTTTTATGAAACAGTCTACTGAAATTGAAAATGAAGGAGGATTAATTGCTTCGTACAAGATTTCGCTTAATATAGCAAAGAGGGGAAAACTCCACACAATCGCAGAAGAAATTGTAGTACCTGCAATTAAAGACGTCATTGAGAATGTGATGAAAAAAGACTCTTCTAATGTTTTAAAGTCTTTGCCATTAAGTGCAAATTCTGTAAAACGGCGTATTGACGAAATGGCCGAAGAAATAGAAAATACAGTAGTTTCGGAGCTAAAAAATTGCAAGTTCTCTATACAACTTGATGAATCTGTTTTTGGCGTTTCTGCTATTCTTATGGCGTATGTTAGATATTTCAGTAAAATTAAAGGAGAAGTCATTGATGAATTTTTATTTGCTAAATATCTTGAAACCGATGGGAAGGGGGTGACAATTTTTAGATGTTTACAAGAATATTTAAATAAATGACATTCCGCTTGAAAATATAATAGCAGTAGCCACAGATGGCGCACCTTCTACGGTAGGGCGTTACCGAGGTTTTGCTACATGCCTCAAAGAAAAAGTGCCCGGTATTCGTACTATTCATTGTGTGTTGCATAGACGCAACTTAGTAGCAAAATATCTGAGTTCAGAGTTACATGAAGCTTTACAGTTTTGTATTAAATCTATTAATCAAATTAAAGCTCAACCTCTTAAATCAAGATTATTTGCCAAACTTTGTGAGGAAAACAATGAGTTATTTAACCAATTACTTCTGCACACCGAGGTTAGAGGGTTGTCTAGAGGTGTATGCTTGCAACGGCTCGTCAATTTATTTGACTCCACGACAGAATTTCTGAACGAAATAAATCCTGTTCTAAGCAATGAACTCCAAAACAATAAGAACCATATTTTTTATTTAGCAGACTTATTTGGAAAATTTAATGACGTTCAAATAAAACTGCAAGGAAAAGATGTAACAATTATCCAAGCTCGGACAATACTGTTAGGCTTCCAAGTAAAATTAAATTTATTTAGATCTTCATTGCTACGTAAGGATTATAAGTATTTTTCAAATCTGCAACAATTAAAAATAAAAGAAGAAGACTTGGAAATAAATACAAATCATCTTCAAAAATTAAGCGACGATTTTAAACTGCGCTTTGTTGATTTGGAAAACATCGACATCCCTGATTGGATTATTGCGCCATTTTTCGGCGCAAATTGAAAACGTCGACATCAACATACAAGATGAGCTTGCTGAACTATTGTCCGATCTTGAAGCAAAAACGCTTATTAAAAATTTGACAATACATAAATTTTGGACTAATATAAATATAAAGCAAAAATATGTGAAACTTTACGAAATGGCTCAGCCATTTATGCTGGCGTTTCCAAGTTCGTATATGGTTGAAGCCGGTTTCAGTCCCGTTAATTCAATTTTAACTAAAAACAGAAATAAATTAAATGTGGAGCTTCGAGGGGATTTATGGTTAAAATTGACTAATTTCGAACCCAATATAGCGAACCTTGCCATGAAACACCAGGCACACTCATCTCATTAAGAAGTAAAAAATCTGTAGCTACTTTACTTACTGTTTCTGATTTATTAAATATTTAGACTAATATATAGTTTTATTTTAATTACCTGAAAATTACAGTTGTGGGGGGTCTATGGAGATTTCGAAAAATTATATAGGGGGCGATGATCAAAAAAGTTTGGCGACCCCTGCTCTAAGCCCTCTGTTGGATGTGAGTTGGATCCTCCCGAATAAATTAATAGCTAGGGATTCTCCAACCGTTTTATAGCGTAGCATTTCGTTTCCGCTTCCTTTTAACGTCAGTAGATAAATTATAAAACTAAAATTATAGATTAAAAAAAAAAGAAAGAAACCAATTGGGGTGTGTTTAAGCGCAAGAAAGAGAAGGCAGTAAGTAAAAATTGTAGCTTTGTGTATATTTAAAATATTCCCATATTTTTACTTTTTGCTAGAGAATTCAACCAAGATATAGAGCCCTAATATTTTTTTTTTTTTTTTTTTTTTTTTTGCACCAGGGCTTTTAAATACCTAGCTACACCACTGCCCTCAGAAAATCACTTTTTTTTTAAGGAGATAGAGTTGACGCAATTTTAAATCAGTAATTTCTTCAATTTTTTACTTCATTCCTTTATAACTCCAAAAGGTAATTATGAATTTAATTTTGATTTGTTTGTGTTTTCCCTTGAGTTAAAAATTGTACAAACATTTTTATCATATTAAAATTATAATTTTATCATTAACATTTTTATTATATTATTCAAAACATACATTTACTATTTGCTTTCCTTTACAAAGGAGGCAATAAAAGTAATGTCCAGCTTAATGAAATCTAATTAAAAAAAAATTTTATTTTGTAAATTTTCCGTGTTACATCAGCTAATTTTAAGATTTTCGTCTATATTTATACATATATTTCAATGGACTTTTATAGTACTTTCATTTTGATTAATATGCATCAATATTTGTTTTCTTTGCTTGAATACATCTTCCAAAACACACTTTTCTATGCAAGAAAAGTTTTATATATATATATAAAGCTTAATTATTAGTGTAAACATGAAATTCCAAATAGTAATACTTAAGGCAGTACTGGTATTGAAGTTTTTTTCACGAAGTTTAATTCCTGGCATTGATATTTTGACACTGATCGCACTTGCATTGTGCTATAGAAATAAAAATAAATAAAATATATCTATAATATTTCTTCATTTTTGAAGGAATGGAAAATGTTAATGCCTGTGAGTAAAACTTGATTTAAATAATTTAAAAAATATTGATTGGAGCATGACAGTCTTAACGCGACTGTTGCTGGGATGGGGGACCTTTTTTCTGGTAGCTCATATCAAGTAGGTGTCTGATACCTTCGATATCTTGTTTCACTAACAACTGATTCTTTCTTGAAAGTATACCGATCCCCATTCTAGAATTCATTTTACTTTATAAATTCTCTGAATTTTTCTTTATAAAAAAAATAATAAAAATAAATGCGGTAAAATATTCTTGATTCAAATGATACTACAGAAAAACTAGCTTTCAAAAACAGAAAGATTTGCTTTCATAATAAACAAGGAAACAAAAGCTGATTGTAAATTAATGTTTACAACATGTGTAAATGATAGAAAGGCTGGTTAATATAAAAAAATTTGCCTTAATTTTGTAGAATTATTCTTTGTTGAAAATTTTATTTACCTTTTTGTACAACATTTGTGATGTGATTTATATTTGCACAATTCATCATATTCTGAATATAATATTGTTTATGTCTTCATCATGCAAAGATTTAAAAATTCAAATTTATCGGAACCAGATTATTCACTGAACATTTGGTTACTGAAATACGCACATTTGTGTTAAAACTATTCTTACTTTTTGAGAAATATATTACTCTGGAATACCCTACTCATATCGTAAAGCATTTGAAATTTACTTCAGATATTCGTAGATCAGATGAAGCGTATGAACATGCAATTGCGAATGAAAGTATCGTTTCTGATGATTTGAGGGTGGATACTGATTCTCCACGAAGTCGAAACAGGTTTAAAAAGAAACTGTTTCAAGATGAACAAATCGACGTACCAATCAACAATTCAAGAGAAAAGTTTAAAGTTGAATTTTACAATATAATATTAGACACTGCTATTTCTTCAATTTCAGAAAGTTTCAGTCAATTAAAAGAACATTACAATTACTTCAAGGTAGTATACCATATACCTAATTTAAAAAACTGGAGTGAGAATGAAATTTTAAAACATTGTGAAGAATTAGAACGAAAATTAACGGATACTGAAAATATTAATGAAAAGGACATAGATGGATTAAATTTGTTTGAAGAAATAAAATGTTTCCGATGTTTTACCAAAGAGGATATGTCACCTATTGATGTTTTAAATTATATTTATGAAAACAATCTTATCGATACATTTCTAAATATTGCAATAGCCTTACGGATTTCTTTAACCCTGCCAGTTTTGGTGGCTACTGGAGAACGAAGTTTTTCAAAACTTAAAATTATAAAAAACTACATGCGATCTACTATGGCGCAGGACAGATTATCGGACTTGTCAATTATATCTATAGAGAGCGAAATTTTGGATAACTTTGGATAATTTTGGATATTTTACTTAAAAAATTTTATATCATTTTTGCTTTGTTTTGTTTTTAAAATTTATGAAATAATAAAAAAAAAACAATAAGACAAACGTGTTTTAATATTATAATTTTAAAGCTTTTCAGTACGAAAGTCAAATTTTGAATACTATATAAATGAGTATTTTTTATTTTATTCATAGCACTTTATAAGAGTGCAACAGAACCCCATAAAGGGGCGCCGAATTTCAACTTGAACAAGGGCGCCTAATACCCACGCGGCGGCCCTGCTCCTCACCACCAATATCACAATCACAGGAAATGATGGAACTAAATTAAGTTTGTTCAAGTAGCTTTTAAAGTCACCATGACCAGTTAAAAAATTGAGTTACTTTGTAATTAGTATAAAAAGGATGGCAGGTCAGTCTTATTAAATGGTAGGAAAAAATTTTTGGTAAGCTTCTTTTTTTTAAATGAGATATTCTTGGTTCCAAGACTTCACGCCATTCTTCTTTTCATAATCTTCTTTTAAAATGATTTGGAATATTAACGACACTGTCAATTTTGCGCTTCATTGCAGCCTTTGCAAGCCAATCAGCCCACTCATTTCCAAGAACACTCTTGTGTCCGCGAACAAATGCAAATATATTGAGATGTTTTTTATCTTTTAGGCTTTTAAGGTACTTTTGCATCTCGATGATTATGTTATTAGATGAAAAAAATACACTTAATATAATTTATGGAGGAAAGAGAGTCTGTACAGATGAGATAGTCTGAGATGACACTATTTTGTTTCAGTGGTCCATTTAATGGTGAAGCTTAAACATAAAAGTTCAGCTACAAAAACTGTGCATTCATCACGAAATCCAAATTGAAAGTGCTCGGATTCAACACCACTCATGAATACAACAAAAGCGAAACCAACTCTGCCAGCAGTATAGCAAATAACAGGGAAATCATCTGTGCGTGAATTATATGGGAGTAAAATAATTGTGTGCAATAATTAATTGAGCTCCTATGTGTAGTTTCAACGATATGTTGGTCTATTGAAAAATTACCAGGATAGATGAGAAATGAATTTCTTAATTCCCGAGCATACCGAATTCCGAGCAATCAAGAAAAAATACAGAGAACGTCGTTTATCCGAATCAACTGGACCGGACACCGTTCGGATACGCGATTGTTCGGAAAAACCCGAATGCGATCCATGCAGTATATGAAACCGGACACTATACGAATATTGAAAATCATCACATGCGGGAAAACGTGCTTGAAGGAAAAGCAAAATAGGTGCAAATGTCGCAATTTTACCTTTATTGTGGAAAATATGACTTATTTTTCGCTGTACCATTGTAAAACCTTCGGTTTTTCGCTGCAAGGTCTCTGATTATCTTGAGCAGCAGTAGTTGAGTAGGACAGCACTCTGATTGTTGTTCATACCACTCCATAGCTGTCTCTAACACAGAAACGCGTCATCATTTGATGAACTCTTGCTACTTTCGTTGTAGTTGTTGTTGTTGTGTGTGTGTGTGTGGTGGTGTGTGTGTGTGTGTGTGTGTGTGTGTGTGTTGTGTGTGTGTTGTGTGTGTGTGTGTGGTGTGTGTGTGTGGTGTGTGTTGTGTGTGTGTGGTGTGTGTGTGTGTGTGTGTGTGTGGTGTGTGTGTGTGTGTGTGTGTTGCCCTCGTCTTCATCCATTTCATCGGCGACAGGGTCGGATTCTTCTTGCATGGAAGTCACAATCTCGTCATCATTTAGCATTTGAAATCCACAGTCTTCTGCATCGCATGCCATCCAGGTTTCTATATCAACAAAAGAGCATGTATACACCCCTTCACTTGGAAACAAACTGACCTAATATTCCGTGCAGATGTTTACAAAATCACACAACTGAAATTCCCCAAATATCCCTCACTTTGGGTTTTCCCGTCACTTTTGGCCTCACGCTAAACAACTGTTGAGCATTGCACTGTTCGAAAACGTATCCGGACCTTGGTTCGGATATTTGACGCTTCGGATTATAAACGTTCGGATAAACGACGTTCAACTGTAGCTAACTTTCGGAATAATTTTTTAATGGGAGTAATAGCGTGTTCCCGGATGAACGAATCATAAATTATAGCAACTTATTTATATAAAAGTATTTTATTCGGTGAAACGGATAGAAATAACAACTTAATATAGGATACAATCACAGATTACAGTAATATTCGCAACTTATACGCGATAGGTGGGACTGAGTGATTACCGCATAAATCGAATTCGCGTGATCGGGATATAATTTCACGTATAAATACATATAAATTATTTTTAGTTGGTACCGGAGACGAAAGAAAATAATAATTTAGAAAAACATGTAAGAAAAAATAATATAAATGCAAACCGAAGTTATTCTGATGTGAAAAGGTTTCATAAAATCTAACAAAGTAGTCTGCCTGCTCAAAAAAAAAAAAAATTTCTTCCACAAAATTTCCTTTCAACATGCTAATAAATTTTTTTAATCTTTTGTTTTGTGGAAAAAACACACTTTTCGTTGGAAAAATTATTTCCTGAAATTTGTTTGCTGGGATCATCTACCAAATTCCCCCATCATTCGATCTTCTGATTGAACTGTGTCTAAAGACTTCAGTTCTTCAATGCCTTGCTTATGCATTTCTATGAACTCATCAATTGTCAGTTCCTAGCTGTGGGAATTTAGCAATTCTTGAAAGGTCGTCGCTAACCATTTCTAAGTTTAATTTCCTGATAAGTTCGACAACTTCTTTAATCACATTACCAATTTCAACAAGCTCTGCTCCGATTCCACCTGAGTTTCACTAATGGGAAAAAAATCGACAAGATTTCTCCGGGCTCATGTAAGTCGGGGCAGCGTAAGTGAAGGTATTACTTTATTATGCACTGCCCAGAAATGACACATAATGATGGCATCCAAATAAATATTAAATTTCAGAATCTCCAGAGATATTATACTGTTGATAATACGTTTGCAATCCCGTGACATATTTTCAAACCCGGGACTTCGGGATTACATTATCCAGATCCTGGGATTAGAAATCGACTATTTTTATTAAAAATACTTACATATTAGCATAGTTGAAATTGCATAATAAATCTGAAAATATAATTAGAAATCGGTTTAATATCATTTTAATGAAACAAAAAAAAACGAGTCTTACAGTAGTCGCATATGATGTGTAACATCTGACTTGTTATCATGGTAAATGCGCAGTGACTTTAATTCTGAAAGAAATGAATCCAGTTATGACTGGAAATATTTTTCTATTTTCTAATTAATAATCTTTAATGAAAATTTTATTTCGTTAACACAAGGAGTAATGCAGTTTTTTATCAAAAATATTTATTATTTTTTCAATTTGGGGAAGAGCGGAGACAATAGATTTATGAAAACTAAAGTATGACAATGTACTTGTGATTTCAAAGTATTTAAAAATCGTTGGAAACGGTGTCAATAACAGTACCACTGTTAGTTGTCGAAACATTTCGATTAGTGTTTATTTCGAGCTTGAGTTCAACTTTCAGAAAAGCTATGAGTGGCTCAGTTTCTAGCAAACTGAAGTTAACGTTAAAATCACTACTCAGAATCATGGGAAGCGAGTGATAGTTTTTAAAAAAGAGCAGAACCACCTTCGGTATACGCAGAGGCGGATTAAGATAGTTGGGGGCCTCTGGCGGTAAAACGTTTGAGGCCCATGGACTCAAGATCGAAAAACTAAAATAGTGGAAAGATTCACTGATCGTAAATGATCAAAATAAAATGTATTGTTAATAATAAAACTCAGCGGCTTAAGAAAATTTAACTGTATTTAAAAAAATTAAAAAGCTTACAGTTTTGCTACGCAACTTTACTTCTTGATTTTTCTTTCGCTAATTCATCAATCACTTTTGCTGTTTCTATTTTATCCAAAACATCTTGTTCTATATGTAATATAACCATGTTGTTTGTGTTCTCTATATCATAGTACTTCTTATATAATTTTAACACGCTTTAAAATTGAAAAAGATCTCTCACCTGAAGCATTCGATATCAGTAGATGCCGGTCTACCCAGACCTCTTGCAATTCGATAAATTTTCTAGTGGGAGTCTTAATTATATCTCCATTTTTTTTTAAGTAAAAACTGGTCCAATTCATATCGTCAAAATTAAAAAATTCAATATTGTTTTTGTAAGTTTACTTTAATTTTTGTGCACACACAACACAGCTTTCTTCTTAATTTCATGTAATAATCTCTCATAAAAAATCAGTGAATTGTTTTGTAACAGTTTCATA
>BMAO01001030.1:0-18186 GCA_019973975.1 Trichonephila clavata | reverse complement strand
AAAATGCTTTATATACTATTCTTTCAACGTGAATTGTAATGTAAAGTATGTTGTGTTATATATCAAAAGTCTGCACACACGCATAGAGAGAGAAAGAGAGGGATGTAGAGAGGGATGAAGAGAGAGATGATGAGAGAGAGATGATGAGAGAGAGATGATGAGAGAGAGATGGCAGAGAGAGGGAAAGAGAGAGAGATGAGTGAGTGATGAATATCAAATGAGAGAGAGGTGATGAGAGAGAGATGACAAAGAGAGGGAAAGAGAGAGAGAGATGAGTGAGGGACTGAATATCAACGTCCCACTGTTCAGCTACACGAGGGCTTCTGGGGATGGTCAGCGTAATTTTGAACCATGGTCAAGTGACGCGGATGACACCTAAGCTGGCACCCCCTCTCCTAACTACCACACCCCACCAACGGGAGGACCAAAAAAGAGACAGATGAGAGAGAGGAAAGAGAGATGAGAGAGAGACGAGAGAGAGAAAAAGAGAGATGCCACAATCGGTGTGGCATAGGCAAATAAATTTCCCCATTGGTGTCCCGTGGGGTTCCTCACCACATTCTGTTTGAATGTTAGGCTAAATCAGTTTCGTTCTGGGATGACTGCAGGTGCCTACTCATCAAGTCCTAAATACGTTTAAGGCGAAAGAGAGTAAATTATTTGTCTTACCGAGTAAATGATCCGCAAACTTGAAGAAAATTCATAGTAAGGTGACTGATTTTTGGACATGTATCGTGCTCGAAGACAAAGGAGTGAGTGAGTGAGTGATTTTGGGGTTTATTGGCGCAAAAGCCGATTTCGGCTATACTGCGCCAAACATTTGTTTTAATATCTGTGGTCTAGACGGGAAGAGAAAGAAAGAATGAATTGAATGACAAGAAAGAGAGTCGAAAATAGAGAAGGATCACTAGGGTATCCCGGGTTCGTGAAGCCCGTGTTTACCAAAGACAGTAAACCCCGTGGGAAAAGGAAAAGATCACTAGGGCACCTCGGGATTGTGACACCCGTACTCACCTAAAGAAGGTGAGCCCCCTGAGGGGCGAAGACAAAGGAAAGATAACTCAACAGAGTTAGTGTGACGTACAACTTTGTACGATGACTAATAAAAATCAGGATCATTTGTCAAAGGAAATAGCCTTTTAGAGCACAAAGCCTTTCTGTGGGTCAGTGTGGAAGTCATGGGACAACATTGGCCGAATCCCTACTCTATCCCGGATGCCCAAAGATAAGTCCAATGACTGTGGTGTTTTTTTGCCTCTGTCTCTTTTAAACTGCTTTATTTGGGATGAACAGTTTTAAGTAATGAGTGCTATTTCTGTGTCCTGATGATCAGTGTAGATAAAATTTAAACAACATAAATAAAAGGCAATAATATCTCCTGCACAAACATATCGTAAGTTCAACTGATTCTAATCTTCTCTTAATCTCTTCTCTAATCTGGAGGAAATATGAAACAAATATTCTAAAGCAGAAGTGACAGTCAGGAATTTACCAATCAATACCTTCTGTTACATATTTTGAACAATTATACTTGTTCTGTAACTCAGTTGTTTTTAGAAGATAAATTAATGCTATACGATTTGCAGATATTTAAAAGACATTCGAAATATTACATTATTATTTTAAAACCACCATTCACCATGTCATTGTGTTTTTAGCACTAATGCATTCCGACCGACAGGTTCAAATCTAGGCCCGAGAAATTCCACGTCTCATTTTTCGCAAGGGTGCTACTACGTTACGTGTGTCAATTTGGTCGCAGTTTTGAGCATCATTCAGGTGACAGTCTGATTTTGTCCTTTCCACATCAATTTTGAAGAAAAGCCCCCAAAGAGGTTTTTAGGTGTTACCCTACCACCTAGGCTTTCCGATTTCCCGATTTCTTCCATTTCCGGGAATGTAGTTAAAGTTCCCAAAATTCCCCAAAATACACCAAAATTTACAAAAATTTAAAAACAAGTTATTTTTAAATAACATCAATAAAATAATTATATAAAATAAAGATACATATTAATTCCAAAATTAAAACTTTTTTTATATATTGACCTAAAAAATACAAAACGGTATGAAATGAAATCTGCATAAAGAGGTATTTCAAGGGAATAAGCAATTATTCTGAAGAAAAAAATTATTTTAAATTTGAATAGAAAAGAGTTTACTTAGTTTATAATAAATAAATATCTCACACTATCTTTAATTTGCGATACTGTTACCGCTCTTACTTTTCAGTTCTATCACACACTCAGAGGAAAAATATTTTCCCAAATTAAAAGTTGTAATTTTTTTTAATGATTTTTTTCACTTTTAGCACTAAAAGGATAAAAAAAATTGTTCACAATACGGAAAAAATGTTACAGTTAAAGATTTTGTAAATAAAAGTTTTGGAAAAAAATTTCCCTTGTAAAAAATAATTACTAAAATTAATGTTCATTTTCTGACTCACATGTGTTTGAAAATTAATTAGTCGAAGCTGAATTAAGTATTTCACTATTGTTGCTACTAAATATTAATATAAATATTAATACAAGTACAGGAAAATTTAATTGCTGCTAAACGATTACGTACGTTAAAAATATTAATTATTGTATTTGTATAATCGTCTTCTTATTTATAGAATTATTATATCATTGAGTTACACAAATATAAACAAATATTAAAGTAAGAATCTTACACGAAAGTTTGGTTAAGAAAAATAATAAATAAGAAAAGTTGCGAGATTACTTAAAAATACGCACGTTACATATATTACTTAAATTACGCACGTTAAAAATATTGATTATTGTATTGATATAAACGACTTCTTGTTTATAGAATTATTATATCATTGCGTTACACAAATATAAACAAATATTAAAGTAATAATCTTACACGAAAGTTAGGTTAAGAAAAATAATAAATAAGAAAAAGAAAGTTGCGAGATCACACTTAAAAATATACTCCCTCAAACAGTTTGGGGGCTTATCCCTTGTTTAAATTTCTGATTCAATTAAATAGTTTATAACAAGGAAAAGTATCAAAAACAAATAAGTGAAAATTAAATAAATAACAGTTTTGAGCATTAGAAATTTAGTATTTAAGTGTTAGACATTTTGTATTAGTAGTTTTAAGTATTTAAAATTTACATCCAAGTTTGAAATCCATATTAAAGTCAAAAAATTGCTACCTCTTAGATTATTTAAGCTCCTTGCCATTCCCGGGAATTCCCGAGAATACAAAAATTACGTAAATTATACGATTTCCCGGGAAAGAAACCCTGCTTCCATTAACCTCTCGAGAGGACTTCCGAGAGGTGGGTTCGGACAATATTTTGAAATCCTTCATGCTGCACAGATATTATGCATTTAAAAGAATCCCTGCTATTTCCGGAATTTGTACACGGGCCCTGGGCACAGCAGTCAGCGTCACTAATAACTATCTTGTTCCATTCATTGTATTCATAGCAATCGTCAGGGACTTCCCACCAAGCCATTAACTAAACTCTCATTTTTCTTAATATCTCTAAAGAGCTAAGTGAGTCATGCTATATTCTAAATTAATTTTTAATATGAGAGACTAAAACTGTATCTACTAAAAGGAAAATATGCTTGAGACTATTTTAAACTAGTAGTACGAGATCTCTCTACACTTTCCCTCATTAAAGGCAAGTAGGGAAAATGAAATATTTAATGAAAGAGGTGTTGTTGTCATGCATCAACTCTGTAGGGAGACAATGGGAGGAATTCCTGTTTATTTATGTAAACTTCCCTAAGGATTCTGATGCTAGAGGAATTTAATAGATGAAGTCAAACGCGTTTGTTTTTGAAGCAGAACAAAAATATGAAAAAAAGAATGTGCTTCTACTTGCGTAGAAATGCGAATGTGTATGATTATGAATTTGTTTCCCCTTTTGAATGGAAGCTCGAAAGAAAGATATTTATTCAGTTGTTTAAAGCAGATCAGAATGTATATTGGATTAAGTTGTACATATTCGTTTTCGTTTGCCTTATTACATTTCCCTTCGTGGAAAAATTCATTTTATCTTGTTTTCTGCCTATGCATTCGCGTTTTTTTCAATGAACTGTTCAGTAGGAATATGTTATGTTATTGAGATAATTTGTGGGTCGCGTGACAAAAAACAAAAAAACAATCTTGCTTTTTCGTAAAATACATTTTTGTTTACTTTAGTCTAGGAAATAATTATTTACTCTTTTGTTTCCTTTGCTCAACGCTGCAAAGGGATGTATTCACAACACGTTTATGCTGAAGAAAGCTACAGTGTTGTGAATTTGGACTCATCATCATCATCAAATCTGGAAAGACAGTTCCTCTTGGCCAGTGCTTTCCTTTGTAAATTCCTTGTTTACTTTTGTTCTCCAAGTTCTTCGTTTATAATCCCAGAGTTTGATTCCACTGAGTCTGCTCTTCTCAGCCTTGGTCTTCTACGCTTCCGAATACCAGGGACCTGGAACTGCAGTATATTTTTGACAACATTATCATCGGGCATTCGAATTATATAGGGGCTATCCAATTCATTCTATTTATTTTTATGTATTTAATGATGTCCGTTGTTTATAAATTCTATATAATTCAAAATTGTATCTTGTTATCTAGCTATTGTTTTCGTTTATACCTCCAAGTATACTTCGAAGTATTTTTCTCTAAAGATGCCGTTCGATTTTGTTCTAGTTTTGTTATTATCCAAGTCTCAGATGCATATGTCAGAACTGGTCTAATAAGAGTTTTGTAAATTAAAAATGTTGTGTTTTTTGAAAGAGATTTAGATTTTAAAAACTTCCTCTGACCGTAAAAAAAGCCTTGTTTACCAGGTATAATTGATTCTGGATTTCATGAGATATTCTGTTATCAGAGATAATAATTGATTCTAAGTAGTTAAAACTTTAAACTATGTTTCAAATTTATATGAATCTATTTAAAGATAAAGAATTGGACTCATGTACAACAAAACTTTCAACTGAGGATTTCAATTCGAATACCGAATAATGAATATATTGCTCCTTTTTTGAACCCATTAAAATTCTTGAATGTTATTTTATGATCTGGAAAAATATATGGTTAAATAAGAAGATTTTTTTTTGAAATATGATGCCAAATCCAGATGTCCATAAGAAATTAGAAGCAAAAACACTTTGAATGATTGGATTCTAGCACGAAATAAAACGCATTTTTAAATTGTACTATCAGAAATTCAATCCTATTATTCGTGTGAGTAGAAATTACTTAAAGTTTGAGTTCTTAATTTTCAAAGTCGCCATAAAATAATAATAAATATTTTTGATTAATAATATTAACTTAAAACTGCAATTACTAAAAAGTCTAATTAATATATTTCACCCTTCAATTTCTCGCATGAAATTCATAGACATGGCACGAGAAAGAATCTTTACTTTAATCGTCAATGATGTAAAGTGCGTTATATTTCAACAAAAACAAGCGAAAAAAATCTTTATGAATAAAAATATTTTGGGTAAAAAAAGCGTATGAGATTCAGTACAAATTTGTATAAGCATTATATGGAGCAAAGGGATGAAAATTGCATGGTTTTTTATTGTAATTGAGCACACGAACACAGTATCAAATAAATACTATCATCTAAAAAGACGAATCCTCTATTTTATAATTTGGAGAAGGGTATTTAAATTCTCGCATGTTAATTATTATAGTACAATATGTTTTAAACTCTATCTTTTCTTTTTTTAAATACCAACAGTCTTTGGACTCAATATTCAGAACACAATCTCTATTCAAAGAAATTATTTTTTAACATAATACCACAATTTGAATAAAAAAGCATCGCCTGGTAATATGAATATTGGTATCGATACAATTCAAAATGTTACACAGGTAAGTATTATACGAATGTAGACGGTAAAAACAATAATAAAATATATTATAAAAAATAAATAGTAATAAAATTGAAAAATATTTATAATGTTAAATAGTGTCAAAATTACAAATTTGTGAAAAATTACGTTAATGCTTATTAAAATTTTATGAGTGAGTCACTGCATTACAAAAAATAAAAGAAACGAAATTAATTAACTAATTTCATCACCAAAGCTGTCCACGAACCCTCTTCTTAAAGAGTTCTCAATAAAAAATTTTGTGTATGTTTTGTTCAAATGACCTCAAAAAATCTTTTAACTGTTTTATTTTAAATTAATAACTGAGCAAAAAGTCAAAAGTTAGGACTTTTTTGAATAAAAAGAATTTTGTGGCAACATATCTTGGAATAAAATTCTTAATAAGCTATGTTTTTTATTCGAATAGCTTCGGTTATGTGGTGAGCTTTACTTCCTTATTTATTTTAATTATGTATTATGTAGGGATACTTTTTACTTAAATAAAATGAAAATAAACTTAAGAGAAAAAAATTGGCAGTTATAGAGACTGCCGATAGAAGTGAAAACTTAGAACTTATAGTATTAAAATTTGAAATTTCATAATGTTTGAGTTAAAATTATCAACATCAGTCTGGTTTTCACATCTATTGACACTCCGAGCAACAACTAAATGCATGTTTATATGGTTTTTTATTGTTCAACTATATTACGGGCTGTACAAGATCATGACAAAATATAAATACAATTCAAATGAAATAACAATTAATATACAATCATATTAGTTATGGATAGTATTTGTATTTACTTAAATTTCAATGTACTTGATTTTTAACATTATTTTAATTGTTTGCATCGTTGTCATCAGTAATTTCAACAATACTTAGACTTTTTGTACTTTTAATTCTTTCATTTTGTTCTAAAAAGGATACAATAGGCATATGGTAACTAAAGTAAGAAAGGAAAATGTTTGATTCAAATTTATCTAAGTATCGCGTAAAAACTCATCGATCGTCGTTTTATATTTTGTAGTACTGAGTTTTCGATCATTGGACATATTTAAATTAAGTGTTTTATTTAGAAATTCAATTAGTGGTAGATTTTTATCATCTGCAAAGTGAATATTGAAGTCTCCACTTAAAATAATCGGTACATTATCATATATTTTTCACCAAATCTTTTTTCGAGTATTTCAGAACCTTCTTTTGTATAAATCATCAAATTTTCAAATAAAAATAGTTGCATCTCTCTCATAGATTTTCCAGGCGAAATATAAACAGCAATTATTAATATGTATTGCCCACTTGGCGAAAAAAAACAAACACAAAATCCAGGGGTGGACTACAATAGGACGCAACCCAGAAAAGGGTAGTACATTAACACCAATGCTTCTAGTGAATTGAGTATGTAATGAAGTGTGAAGTATTTTGTGTATTATGATAAATAGCTACGCGCCTGGTGCTGGAACTTCTGGTCTTTTATAACTTACAACAAAGTTGAAATTTGGAATATCAAGTGGTTCTTCGTTTTTCATACGAATTTCTGACAAAAGCAACTTTTGTGATGTGTATCTGTTTTCTGAAGCATTTAGAGGTGTTCCTGTTCTACCAATCCAAAACTTCCAGCTGCTGCTAATATTTTCTTGAGTAACAAAAAATAAATCTTGAATCATCGTTACTCTTGTTAAAGCTACGTATACTAATTCTCTAGGATGTTTGTGATCGTATTCGTAGACAATAGCATCATAAGTACCTCCCTGTGATTTGTGAATAGTCATTTCCAAAGCAGAAATAAGTGGAAAATGTTTTCGTTTCACTATTATGGTTTCATTGTTGTTGAGTGGTATGGATGATGTCTGAGGAGTGATTGGCACAGCATCATCGTCAAGATTAAGGCGGACACTAAGATTCCTCGATTTTGTAGCTCGTTTTCGTCCACATAGTTTTGGAAATTTCATCCAAATTCTTATGATGTCATGATTTTTATCTCTCTCTACGTAACACAATTTGCCAACAGTGCCATTTGATAATCCATCTGCGACATCTATATTGTTTGTTATCATGTAAGGTCAGTTGAGAACTAAAATTAATTTGTAAGACAACTCACCAGTGTCATCAGCTCTCATTTTATGCAACTTCTGTCTAACAAAATTTCCCTTCTCAGCATTACACCCTACGAAAACATCAGGTGCCAAAGATATTGTTTTATTTTCTTCACTGTTTAAAATAGAATGGTTGTACTCATTTACCGCGGCGTTCGTAAATATAAGTCTAATTCCTTCAAGACATACTAATTGAGCTTCTTCTTTTGTGATAAATTTTGATTTTATTACTTGTATTTCTTCTTCCGTTAAAATATTTCGATTTCCAATCTTCGTTAAAATTTCGACAAACTGACTATCCTCTTGTCTCATTACTTGTTTCAATTCAAATTTTTTAAATTTTCGCCAAGTTGTTTCATCAGTCATTCTTTTTTTAATTTGCTTGAAGATTGGCGTCGCTAAGGTAAAAAACTATAATTTTGCATTAATAACCATATTTTAAACTTCAACACATTAATCTTGAACTATTATTAGATTTTATAAAATTTTTAGTTTCAAAATCCACGATAAAATTATGATTGAACAACTAGAAGTCTGTTTTACCACAGTAGTAAGAAAACGTCTAAGCCACTGTGAAATACTAATCCGGATTGCGTGATGCATTGCAGAGGTTAAATATTAGAAAATAAATAATACAAAATTTTCAAACGCCAAAATAAATACGAGTACTTAAAATAATTTTTTGTTATTTATTTTTTATCTCAATAATATTAGTATATTTATTTAGTATTGTACTATTGTACTGCACAATGATTCTTCAATTAAGCGATTCAAATAATAATCAAACAAAAACACTATTTTAACAATGCACAGTATATACACATTGAACTTTTCACTAAATCCATTCAATTTCATTTATAAGATATACACAGCACTATACATCAGCTGTATAGCTACAGATAATTGCTATAAGCATGTCGGTGACGCGAACGCACGAAATTTCAGCCATCCAAAAAGTGTCTAAGGCGAACAGCACACTGCGCGTGCGCCAGTCAGAGCATGTTGGTGGCGCGAACCCATAAGCTTTTCTCCTACCAAAAAGTGCCCAACGCCGCTAAAAAAGTTTTCACTTAAAAAAAAAATGCACAGTTTCAGAAACAAATCGATATGTTTTAAAAATGTTATCCCGTATCAATCTTCGTTGCAATATTTATCATATTTTAATAGACTATGCTTAAGCAATTGTTTATGATCTTGGACTAGCATGCAATTTCAGAATTACAGTTTTTCATACAGTAATTTAAATATTTAAATGCACATTACATGTGTAATGTGGAATAAAAATTTAACTATTGAAGCTTCTTTGCATTATATTAATAAAAAATATGTGGTACTTTCGAATTAATAGTCGAAGATTTTGAGTTTTTTTTGCTAGTTTAATTTAGCGAAACACTGGCTGTGCAAACAAAAAAAAACGTTGTTTTATGCCATTCTATGGACAATTAAAGCACTTTCTGTTGAAAAAAAAATTGTTACAGTTCACCTAAGATCGCCAATGGTGTGCGGTTAATATAAAAGTACGATACATTTTTATATTGTTGGTATTTTTTCTGTTTTATGCTGGTTTTATATTAATCACAATTTAAAGAATGATACTTAGAAGCAAAAAAGAAATTTTATTAAATATAGCTATTAAAATCTCGCGAAATATAAACATGTATAATTTTTCAACGTAAACTTATAAAATAAATTTAGCACATTTATAAAGACTTCTAAAAGATGAAGAAATAATATCTGGAAAAGAATAATTAATTATCTTTTAAAATCGCAACCACCAGAAAAGATAAGAAATATTTTATCATATTTAAACATCAAATTTAGTTACTAAGCTTAAGTTACATTTTTAACTAAAAATGATTGCACATAAAGACTGTAGTAATATAAATGTAACGTGTGAAATTGTACGAATTATTTGTAAAAACTTCTGAGTTATTATTTGCATTAATTTTTTCAGTGCTTCCAAAGAAATTATTTATTAGTGGTTGTAAACATAAATTATAACAAAAACTGCAAGAAAAAATATTGATATATTTTTATTTCATTAATACGTTATAATTTTCATTATTAAATAAACCATACAGCAATAACTTTTACCAATTATATTCCTTAATCCCATTTATTTCCTTAATATACAACTAAAAAACCAAAATTTTCAAATAAATAAATTTTTTTCAAAAAGCAAAATAAAAAGGTCGTCTGCAATTAAAATATAACACAAGAAAAGCTATACTGTTGCCATGGTATCAGATGAATGTTTCCCATAATGCATCGTCACTGCTACAGCATTAGACTGATCATTAACTACTTTCTTACTGTTTTCGCAATTCAAATGCAACTGATGGATATTTCTAGTTATCTTCACGGACAATGAGTTCTCGTGCCTATAGATAGTTAATGCCAAAAAGAAAGTTAAATTCGAGATCTATGAGAGGAAACCATCTGTTTCTACTTGAATTCTTTGAAGGGAAATGAATTGTTTGGCGATGCGAAAAGCGTCTATAAATACTTCCATTGTTCGTGGATTTTATCAACTTCGTAACTAGATTGCATTAATAATATTCGGAATTAAATTTTGCTTAAAAATAATTAATTTCTAGATAATTATGTCCTGATATTATTTAAATACTGTATTGTATTCGGAAACATAAATGTACAAAATTTAAAAAATATAGCACATATGTAAGAAAGTGTAAAAATCGTCTTACAATAATACATTTTTTTAAAGGATGAAAGATAAGGAGATAAATGAAAGCTTGTATATAAAAAATCAGTACAGTGAGCCCGATACAGTTTAGCCCGAGAATGAGGGAACTGAAATATTTTTTCGCGTTAAAAGAATTTCGTGTTAAAAGATATTTCAAAAAAAATCCCCATACATTTAAAAACATTAAGTTTACCAAAGGACATTTTATTTACATAGATGTGTATATATGCATGTATTAAATTGTTGAAATCGTAGGGAAAGCAATACATTTGTTACTTTTACAGATTTCCGTTTTCGTCTTCTGTTTTTGATAAACAGCTTTAAGAAGCTCCATCTTCATTTTAAGCAAAATATCTGGTTGCTTTCTCCCTGAGCTCTTTACCATTGTGTTTGAAGAAGAGATTCTTCTAAAATAGGGGAAAAAAGAAAAAAAAAATAGCAGAATCAAAACCACTTCACGCTGCGATGTACTGGTAACAAAGCCACCTGATGAGAGATGCGATATATTTGTGTGGCGTTTGTAGAGGTGGAAGTGAAAGAAGCTTAGATAAACAAAATTAGTTCGTGTTACAAGCTATTCCGGAGTCTTTTAAAGCCAAGTTTGCATCATTTCTACGTAACATGCGAAAATACCTCTCTTTCTTTTTAAATCTCGCCTTGTAAAAAATGCATGAAAATACATAGTAGTATGTCGGGACCGTTGTGTGATTTTGTGTTAACCTATATTTCATCTTAAGCATTTTCGCATTAAACATATTTCACTGTAAGCTTATTATAAACCGCATGTAAATGGAGACTTGTGATGAATTTCATCAATTTTTTCTATACTGTGGAAAGAGTGCGCCAATTGTTCTTAGGAATTAAGTATAACTTTCTCATTTTAGCAATCTAGTTGTTTCCTCCTTATAAAGTAGGCTATCCATAGTCATAGAAATTTTGACTTTTAATCGCTAGAGAATACGAAATTTGGCAGTTAATACGTAAGTATCAAAATTGATTCACAGGATTGTTTTGCGTAGGGAATAATAGTATTTAATTCGAAGCATGTGTAACAAAAATAATCATACTAGACTCACGATTAAAAAAGAAATACTTATTATTTGTTTTTGTGTGTGTGTGTGATTATTGTTTAATCAGAAATACAGTTCTCCGAATGTTAGGTTCCGTTTCCCATTTTCACCTCAGAGTAGCTGCCTTCTTTTGTTCAAGTTTACGTTAGTTTTTTGCTGAATTATTGGAAAGCGAGGGAAGACATTTTCAGCTCAATGACTTATACGGCGATTATTTGTGAGAATTTAAAATGTTTAAAATAATCGAGCAATTCGCAATATATGAGATTTGATCAGTCATGCGTTTTCTCGATGCGAAGAACTCTTAAAGTTTATGAAATTAGGGGACAAATTTGGGAGGTGTATGGACCCAATATGGAGAGCAAATCTATGGTCAGAAGGTGGTTGCAGCAATTCACTGAAGGATACGAATATGTGCCCGATAACAAAAAAAGTAGGTGGACATCTCTGATTGCTGATGATTTTATTGCAGCAGTTAATGGGAAGATTTTGGAGAATATATGTTTTACCATAACGATACTTCCTCTAGAATTTCGTGAAATTTCTGGTCACTTCTGCATGAGATTGTGTCCAAAAAACCGAAATTCCGAGAAATGTGTGCTTGGTGGATACCTCACAATCTGGCAGAGCAGTAGAGATTGAACCGGGCTATAGATTTCTTGACATGGTGCAAGAAAGCAGGTGATGCAAAATCCGGATCGCAACTGGTGATGATACCTGGGTAAGTCACACAAAACCACGGAATCTAAACGACAATCGATGGAAGGGACCCATGCCATCGCCAATCCAGATGAAAGCCGTGCTGCTGTTCATGTATCATAAATTGATATGTACAGTGCTTTGAAATTGATACGGTGTATTACCGGAATATTTCATGTCACAAGGACAAACAATCAGCACGACACGTTATTGAGAGATGCTTAGAAAACGTGTTGTGCAAACTAAAAGTCGTAGCATTCTTCTGGGTTAAAATTTTGCTGATTCATAGCAATGCTCAGCCTCTCCCCCCCCCCCTGCGAGTGACACGCAATAATGCCTTACCGACTTGTGAAGGGAAATTTCTGACTATCTTAGAGTCCGAATAAGTATCTGAAATCCTTTCTTGCTGGCAAAAGGTTGCAGATCTACGACGGGATAAAATCCATCGTTATACAATAATTACAATCGCAGACGAAAATGTTTTTTGACGACTTGTGCTCCTCTACGATAAATGTCTAAGAAATGGTGATATCTATGTCGAAAAATGGTCTGATCAATGTAGTTTCCTTTCTTATGTCGCTGAGGACAACTTACTTTCTAGACTACCTATGTACCGGTTGATTAAAAGATAATGTTACCAATTTTAAAGTATCATAAATTTTTATTGAATTAAGTTATTTGCAGGAAATTTTCAATGCGTTTCCTTCAGCATTGTACACTTTACGTAAAAGTTTAAGCCAAGCCAAAAGAAGATTTTCGACCATTTACGGGGGGTATTCTTCCAACTTCCTCTTTGGTTGCTTTTTGAAGCCCTTGAAGTACTCCAATTTGCCAGTTGTGAATGGCAGATGAAACTTTGCTTTATCTGAAGTTATCCATGTTTTGTATTTAGCTTTAAGTAACATTAAATACGAAGCCAGCCACACATACACACACGAATGTTTTTTCATTTTTCTACGGTCTTTGCAGACATTTGATTCTAAACTGATTTGTTTACTTTTTATAGCCAATTTTTTATCTGACGACAAATTGTCGATTGCAATACCTGTAGTTTTTTGCTGAAGTTCTTTGAGGCAGAGGATTTTCTACAGCGAAGGTATTTTCAAATTTATTTTTCTTTTCCCCCAAGGACTTCCTTTCGTCCACATTTTTTCCTTGGAGCTTTTAATAACCAGCCATATTTTATATTTTTTCGAAGTTTTGATAATAATTCATTAGATAAATGTATTTTTTGATTTTTAAATGCTTTATTTATAACAGAATTTGAGCAACCATCCTTAAAAATTCTTAAAAATTCGTTTCGGGTATGAGGATCTAATTTCGGAGCCTAATTTACTCCCACTAATAAAAATAAGTACATTGGTAGTTTAAGCGTTTAATTTTTAAAATCTAACTCGTAGCAAAGTGATTAAAATATATCATAAATAGTTGTATGCTTTTAAAATTGGTCGCATTAATTTTGAATCAAACTTTATTTTCTTAGGTAGAATAATATTTGGTATTTACGTATTTGCTGTCAACATATTTCGTCATATCAAAAAACGTCATTAAATGCCACATTATGCAGCCATTAAAGGAAGCTGTTCACGTGTATGTTTAAAAATACAATAATAATGATGACAGCATTGTTTTATTCATTTGTGAGCGTTTTGTTTACTCGTCTGCTGGAAATGAGATTTATATACAGTTACACAACAACAGCGACTTGTGCGTCTATGTACACTGAAAATTACCAATACTTATGGTTTGTGAATAATATCAAGTACGAGAAAGAAAGAGAGAGAGAGAGAGAGAGAGAGAGACGTGAACCCTCGCGTGGCTTTTTTCAAACTCATGCTACTGGTTAAATAAAAAAAGTACTTACTCTGAAGTTCTGATATTGGCAGATTAAAAACAATAGAAGTTGCTTCATGCGCCGAAACACAGAATTAAGTTAATTTAAAACAATTAACAAAAAGACATATAAAGAGTAAAAATATCCACAGTACTTGAACATTTGTATTTATTTAGAATATTTGCAATTTAATTATTTGGTTCGTACGCGTTTTTTCCCTTTATCGCATACTCTTTTCTTAATTCTATAAAAACTAAAACTACATAAGTACGAGGAATTTATATAAATTTTTTTCTTAGTTCAATGTTTAGTCTTAAAATTTTAAAGGTAAAAGATAAATTGTTTTTTCCATAGAACAATTAAGAGAAAAACAATTATTCATTTATGGATTTAGAGAGATGAGTTTTTAAATAGCATCAAACAAGAATTAAAAACATTTTTTAGACGAAAAAAAAAGTGTTTTTTGTTGCTTTTATCTATTCTATCTTAGAAAAAGAACATGAAACTATAGACTTGGACTAATTGCCTTACAGACAAGGGAACTCCTTTGTTGAAGAACAAAAAAAGTCCTTTTATGGTATCGAAGTAAGTAATAGATAAATGAATACTTCACTGAAAAGAAAAGAAAAGAGAGAGAGAGAGAGAGAGAGAGTCTTACAGCTAATTAAAGACTCCTATTACACGCATCGAAAAGGAAAATTGGGACATTGCTTCTATATTGTTTAAAAAACGATAAATTATTTAACTTTTTTTTGCATATTGTATTCAATAGATAAGGTTTATTTCGTCAATGAATACAATTTATAATTTGGGGTATATCTTCTGTGTTGGGCATATTCCTGATTGATGATAATTTTTACTGACCTTTAAGGCAAGGATTTCGATATTTTCAAGCTCGTTTTCAAGATAGTACCTATTTTTAAAAGCTTTTATTTAACTTACAATGTATGTATGTATGTATGTATGTATGTAATTTGTTCGGGTGGAATCTTGCAACTCAAATTTGAAGCTGATATCTTCCTCCCATTGAGCTGAAATTTTGTATACACGTTTAGTTTGGATGACAATGCATGTTTTGACCATTTATATTCCGATATTGCAATTAATTAAAAAGATATTAATTAAAAACGTTTAACTAGTTTTGGGCGCCAACTTTGATATATCTGCATTGTTGTAATAATTTTATTGTTACAACAATGACAAAAGTTGGCGTCAAAAATCGGTTTTCAGCCAAACTGGAATTTCATAACGTTGCGCTATTGACAGTATTAATTAACTTTGTCTAAAAATAATTACATTTCTACAACGTAAAAACAATCTAATTTCTACAACGTATGCAATTTTTTTACAAATTTCTATCTATTTCCTTGGATTTAAATTCAAAACAAAAAAGTAGAGCTATTTTTCAAGTAGATTGGTACATTGTATACCTTTCTCAACGATGCCAAGTTAAACTGAGATGGAGTATTGAAGAAATTCTTTAAATAATTTATCTAACTTTAATCTATGAATCTCAGACAAAAAATAATTACAGAATCGGAAAGATCATTTTTTTAATGTATCTTACCCATCAAAAAGGAATCCGCTAGGAAAACAATAAGAGAAAAATATTATCTAGAAATGCAATATATTTTCGATTAAAAAAATTTTACAATAAAATGAAGTAATTTTTTAAAGAAATTTTCTAATTTTAAGCCTACGAGTAATTTAAATATACCTCATTTTATCACCAGTAATCTAAACACACACTTACGACATGTGTCCTTAAATTTAATTACAAATAGAATCTATTAATTTTATTTGAATTTAAATTATTGATTTTTTCAAAATCAAGTTTCTAAAGATGATCTGAGCAATTAAAAAAAATAGATTCTTACGTAAAAGATATTCAATGTCCAGCAAAAAATTATCATTATTTCATAAAACTTTCTTTTTTGATTACAAAATGCGTTTTTAGTCTTAAGCATTTTATTGATTAATACAAATATTTAAATGTCTTTTGAAGTTTTCAATAAACAATTAAAATTTTCTTCTAATATGTTAGAGAATTACATCCCTTATCTTCAAAATATTTCAAATAAATAATATATTCTTTAAGTTTTTCAAAAATAGTCAAAATTTTAATTAAACATTTAATAACTTTGTCATTTATGAAGATAATTTCACTAAACTTTTTTTTTTTTCGTGTGTAGAACAATGTTAGCCAAAATCTGCATGAAGATTGAAACAAATTACTTAAAAATTATAGATTTAAAAAAATTGTGTTTTTAGTCTAATACCATTTTGCGAGAATTCATTCAGCTAAACCAGGGATGGCGAACCAGTGTTCAATGAGTTGAACAGGTTGAGAAACCTGTCCAGCGATAACTAAAAAGTAAAAAATAAATTAAATGTAAAAAAAAACTTTTTTAAGAACAAGCTTTTATTTAAACGCGCTAAAAAGAATAAAATAAACTTTTCCTTTAAAACTTTTTTTACTATCAACTTATAACGTCATTACACAATTTATATGATATAAAAGCTTGTCGCGAGATTTACCTGTGTAGATAAACAAGTAAAATAAATAACTTGACCTGATTGATTTTGGTTTTTAAAAATTCAAACTAAGTAAATATGAGTACTTAAATATTGCGACAAGCTTTTATATCATATAAATTGTGTAATGACGTTATAAGTTGATAGTAAAAAAAGTTTTAAAGGAAAAGTTTATTTTATTCTTTTTAGCGCGTTTAAATAAAAGCTTGTTCTTAAAAAAGTTTTTTTTTACATTTAATTTATATTTATATTTATCATGATCCAGTTATTAAGTTCCGGATAATATGTGTAAAAATTGCATAAGGTATCCGACTACCCTAAAATAGTGAATTTTGACAAATATTGAGAACTTTTGTATGGTTTTCTTTTATAGACCATTGTATTAGCTTTATAAAAATACCATGTTTATTATTTTCCATTCACCAGAACAAAGCTACAAGTGTTTTAGTAAAAGCAGATGCCATTACTTTAAGCTAAATGTCATACTTTAAAATGCGTTTTACGCGAAATGTGTTTTTTTGAAAATACTTAAACGGGGACAGAGATTACTAAAAAAGTTTGGAAAATAATTAACTGAAATTTTTTTTGTATATTTTGTATAATAGTAGAAGTGTTTTAACCTTCAGATTTATCAATCGCTGTTTTATTACAAATTTTACAGTCCTTTAGGATAATATAATCACTGCTATTTTAAGAAATTTGATATTATAAATAAGATAAAGGGCTCTAGTTTTTGCAAAAATTAAAATATCTCTTATCCTGAAGGCCATTTCAAAAATGAATAACATAGCAACACATCAGGATTGAGAAATTCAAAATTTGTTCATAAATTTTTGGTACAAAATGAGCAAAAAGTAACATAAAAAGTTTTTGTTATTTTCCGTAAATTTTTACCAATTTTTCCCATTTTAGTAATAATAATTTCTCTTTAATTTTTTAATTTTAGCATATTTTTCTTAAAATGTACTAAACAAATCTAAAAACCACCAAAAAATCTTTATATCGTAATTTTTTTTTTTAAAAAAAGTAATCGCACAAGTAGTCGGATATCTTAAGTTGAAGAAAAGGCCATTTTTGCCCAGTTTATTTTGTTTTATATGAATGTATTATTTATTACATCAATTGATGTGGATAGGCTTACTTCCCTTGTGTGATGTGCGAGAAAATAGAAAAGTTTAAAGAAATTGAGCAGAAGAGTACATGATACAGATATAGTGTAAAACATATACCAAAACAGACGTTTTCGAAAGTTGGGTTAAATAATATACAAGATGTACATCGAATTTGGCTAAAGTAATAACACTTTTATTTCAGGAAACATTTTTTTCACAATCCATAAATTATAAATTTTTTGGGTAATTTCTCGTAGGTAGTTTGGTC
Organism: Trichonephila clavata; assembly: GCA_019973975.1. Taxonomy (NCBI): domain Eukaryota; kingdom Metazoa; phylum Arthropoda; class Arachnida; order Araneae; family Nephilidae; genus Trichonephila; species Trichonephila clavata. Next base: position 26 of record BMAO01001030.1, on the reverse strand, counting down.
ACCTATACTCTGTAAATCGTGATAAA
>BMAO01001029.1:0-54572 GCA_019973975.1 Trichonephila clavata | reverse complement strand
TTCCATCTAAATAATAATGTACCTTTTAATTGCGAACACAATACTAGCACATTCCTTCTCGGTCGTATAATAACATTTCTCAACATCTGAAAATTTTTTACTCAGATAAAGGATTGGGTACTCCTCTTCTTGATCATTTAATTGAGTTAACACCACCCCCATGCCATAATCAGAGGCGTCTGTTTGAATGATAAACTCCCGTTCAAAATTTGGCGAGTACAAGACGGGCTTATCAGTTAGCTTCTTTTTTAAATCTCGGAATGCATTTTCACAGTTGGCTGTCCAATTAACCTCCCCACGTCTTGCCTTCCTCTTTAGTGCATCTGTCAGAGGTGTAGCTATTACCGAGAACTGATTTATATATCTACTGTAGCACCCCGCTAAACCAAGGAACGCTCGTATATGTGTTTTTGTACGAGGGGTAGGGAACTCAAGAACAGACTGAACTTTGACCTCGGAAGGAGTGCGGAACCCCTGACCCACCACATGACCTAAGAATTTGACATTCTGTTGTGCAAACTTCCATTTCGAGGGTTTTATTGTTAATTGGGATCTCCTGATTCTTTGCAGGACTATTTCCACATGTTTAAGGTGTGACTCCCACGTATCCGAAAAGATAGCGATATCGTCTAGATAAGGGACAACGAAATGCTCTAGACCGTTTAGTAATTCCGCCATGAGTGTATTAAAGAAATATGGAGCATTCTTTAATCCGAAACTCCTTCTTAGGGGTCTGTAAGTACCAAAACTAGTACAAAAAGCTGCGTATCGTTGTGCAGTTTTACTCAAAGGAATTTGCCAATATCCTTTAGATAAATCTAAAATGGTAATAAATTTAGCGGAGGAGACCTGTTCTACGCGTTCTTCGATGTTGGGTAGAGGAAAATACTCCGTTATAATAATTCCGTTTAATTTCCGTTAATCGACACAAGGTCGAGGATCCTTGCCAGGTACCTCAACTAAAATCATAGGGGACATATGATCCGATTCTCCTACCTCAATGATTCCTAATTTTAGCATTCGATGAATTTCGTTTTTTAAAATTTCATTTTGTCGGTGCGACATTCGGTACGGCTTTGTTCTAATTGGCTTATCATTAACCAACTGGATCTCGTGTACAACCAGATTAGTTAAACCGGGATCGTTTGAGAAACATTTAGAATGTTTATTTAATAATTCGCGCAGCTGATTAATTTGTGTGTCTTGAAGACATTTGTTTAACTCGCTAGCCAGGATGACATCCTCGAAATCATAAATGATGGAATTGTTTTCTAAATCCTGGTCTGCGAGAGATTGATGCGCTTCATCAGTAATTATTAAGTTAACATGTTCCGTCCTTTTATAATACGGTTTTAGCATATTTATATGATAGATTTGACAGGTTTCTCGTCTGCCGGGAAATTCTACCAAATAGTTCGTTTCGAAAATTTTATTTAAAACCGTTCCAGGACCTATCCACTGTGCTGCTAATTTATTCACTCGAGATGTAGCCAAAACAAGTACTAAATCTCCATCCTTAAATTCGCGTTTTACTGCATTCTTATCATACCAAGTTTTCCTCTTAATTTGCCTCTCTTCCATTTTATCTATAGCTACCTCCTGACACCTTTTTAAATCTATTTATTAACTTAAACACATATTAAGTGATGAGATCATTTTCTTCTTCCGGTTCCATCCAATGTTCCATTACTAATGTTTCTGGAGTCCGCAAATTTTTCCCATACACCAACTCTGACGGTGTATATACCCTGTACTCTCGTGAGTTACAGTTCGCAACGCTAAAAGAATAGACGGAAGATGTTTGTCCCATTTGGAGCCTGCCTCTAAACATAAGACTCACAGGAGTCGTTTCAATGTTCGATGAAATCGCTCAATAGGGTTACTCTGAGGATGATACACAGAACTATGCCGGACAAGTATTCCGAATCTTTCAAAAACTCGGTAGTCAGAGCACTAGTAAAGGAAGTACCCTGGTCACATTGTATTTCCCGCGGAAATCCCATACGACTAAAGATATTTAACAGAGCACCTGTAACACTAACCGAACTTATATCAACCACCGGGATAGCTTCAGGGAATTTTGATGACTTGCATATGGCCGTGATAAGATATCGATTTCCATTAGATGTGATTGGAAGAGGCCCACATGCATCAATATTTAGCTTAGTAAAAACCTCCCTAATAACCGGGACCAATTTTAATGGAGCTTTCTTTTTATCATTTGGCTTCCCAGCCCTCTGACGCTGATCGCAAGTTTTTACGTACGCTTCTATATCCTTATAACAATTCGGCCAATAAAAATATCGGTTTAACTTGTCTTTAGTTTTCGTAACCCCCAGATGTGCAGAGGTTTCTTCATGATACAACGATTTAAGGGGACGTGGTACGATTTAAACAAAAATCTTTGATTTTATGGTTTTCACAATTTTTTTCCTTGTAACCTATGTATATGCAATACGTAAGACAGAATATTTGCTCAAAATATCACAAAAAGCAATCCATTTAATTTTTTTAAAAAAAATTTAAAACTTTTTGAGGTAATTTTAAAACGCTACTCCTCGTACAATAATTGACGTACACACAGGAAATTTGATTTACATATTTGTCAAACCATGTACAACAAAAGTTGGTATGGGTTTGGGGATAACATGATTCAAATTCCTAAAAAAAATTTTTTTTATGAATTATTATGAAAAAATCTTTAAAAAACATGTAAATTCTAAGTTCAAATATTTTTAAAAACATATGTATTGCTTTGATTCAAAAATGCATACCAACTTTTGTTATATATATTAATAGCAATCTGTAAAAAAAAAATTCAAAACATTTCATGCAATAGAAAAAAAGCCTTAGCATTTTAAATGAAAGAAAACAAACGTTTTTTTTTTGTTCTGAGATAAATCAATTTAAAGTTTTTATTTACTGTAAAAAGATATATATAAGTGCAATAAAATTACTAAAAAATTACTGTATATACTACATGCACATGATAAAAGTTTTATAAAGTTATTATATGAAAATTATAATTTTTTATGTTTAAAATTTAAAATTTTCAGTACCTTACATTTTTAAAAAATTGCGATAAATAACAAACGAATTCATTTTATGATGATTTTAAAATAATTCTAGTTTATATCTTCATATTTTTTTTAACATTTACGTTTAAAATAACCCAGGACTATATGTAATCCGTTCTTTTTTCTTTGAATATTTTTCTTTTCGCATATTGGCTAGTTTTACTTTTCGACGAGCTATGCGAAAAGCAAGAATATTTTGGCGATTTCTTTTTTACGTCTGTAATCACGTGTGGCAGCAATTTTTACTGCTTCTTCACCAAGATCCAAATTAGCTGCCTTTTGTATTTCTTTTAAGGCTTTCAAAGTACCAAAGTTATACTCTGATACTGCCTCAGAAACAGCTATATTTACACGTCGTGATTTCGCTGAAGTTTCTTTAGAGCACTTACTCCAAATCACGCTATGCAGACTCTCGTTGCTGTTCTGAGTCAGACATCTGGCACATCCTTTCAAAAGACTATCAGAAGCTAACCTTTGATATATTGGAACAATTTTTGTCAAGTAATCTGGATTTATTGGTGTTCCAATATTAAATTTATGTGGTGCAGGTTTTTCACCTTTAGCTAAGGCTCTTCGATAAAAACACCACGAATCTTTGCCAGGAGGACATTTCATGTGCATTGGATTTTTATCTGTCGAGATACTGTGATAAAGCGTGGCATATATATATTTTTTCATGCCCTGAATATCTCCTTTATTTTCCAGAATAGCTTTCTGATAATACTGCGTTAGTTTTTTTATCGTTGTTTCTTTTAGGCTGCCATAAGATTTTCCTCCTAAAGTGATACCTTTAGCTCTCCAATCTTTCACAAGATTGCGTAAGCTGGTGCCTAACCTTTTACTAACGTGATTAATACACTCTTCTTTCAAAATTTCAACATCTGGTCCATATATTTTTAGGCTATTTAAGAATTTATGAGTTTTAGCATCACCATCAGATAACAATGTTGCGTAATGGAAACCACATGCTTCTGATCGAGACCAAATTTTAGCTGCAGCTTTCATTTCCATTGCTCCTGATGTCCAAACGTGGTTAATCTGGCAGGAATATTTGTGGCCAGAATACCAAACATCGTATTCAGCTGTAGTTTCGCCTAATTCATTTTTCGCACTCATACATGTTGGACAGTACTTGCTCATAATTTCATAGTCAATAACATATCCTGTTAAAGTGTCGACTACACAGCCAACACCGATTTGGGATGTGTGTCCTCGGGTCAACCATGTCCCATCAAAAGAAACAGCAATATCAGTAACTGTATTTGACCCATTTTGATTCAATTTTCTGTATGCATTTTGAACGCTGTTATGTACATAGTTCAACACAGTTTGGGAAGCACTGAGTTAATGTAGCATTTAATTTCATTAAAAGTTTTACTCGACATCAAAGGCATATTGAGAAACATGCAAAATTTTTCAACCGATGCATGACCCCCACTGATTGCAAGAAATGCTTGAACAGCACGAACATTCACATCGAAAGGTGTAGATGTATTTGATTTTTTTTCAAGTCTTGGAGATGTAAAGCATTCCATTTTTTGCTCAGAACATGTTTTGCATACCAGTTTCAATTGATGCGAAAACCCATATTTATGTCCAAATTCAAGTTTTAAAGTTGTGTGACTGGTTGCAGATACCACAAATAGTATACTTGAAAATATCACACAAGGCATTTTTGTCAACAATTATATAACTTGGTCCATCATAGGTATCAGCAATATTTTCTTGTTCTAGTACACTTTTCTCTTGCAGAGAAATTCTTTCATTTTTTAAAATTCTATCACCACTTGAGCGTTTAGCAACATTTGAATTGTGCTCTGAAATGTCCATATTGCTTTCAGTTTTTGTTTCAGTGCACCATCGCTTTTGAATACTCAATTTACTTGATTTGTTTTTCCTCTTCGTGCGAGGCATGTTTAACTATTAAAATGCTGTATTAGAATACGTTTAAATATATAAAAAAACCTGTTAAACTGATAACGATAAAATAATTAGTCTTGAAAAAGACTTTTTTTGGTAAACCGAATCTAAATATTTCAAAAATATGAAATAAAAATTAGCAGAATAAAGAACGCAGTATAGCTCAGCAAATGTAAACAAACAATTTGAATGGATTATACAATCTCTTCACTTTATTTCAAAACTGCTTAACTGTGATAGAATTAATTAAATTGGCTAGAAAATGAAAAGTGCGTCTGCTAGAGCAAAATGATGTCAAAATGTAAATTCTGACGAGCATATTAGTTATCATAACACTTTGGATTTTTTTAATTTAGAGCTCTGAAATTTTGTGAGATAATAGAGAAATGTATAAGAAATAATTTAGGCTAAAAAATTTTTTTTTGATTTTTTGACCGATTTTCGTCAATTGAATCGTACCGTGTGCCCTTAATTTGCTCACGGAACCTTTCTGGCACTACTATTAATTTAGCCACATTATCTAACTTATCCTCGCGTTTTTGACGAGTAACCCGTTTTCTAGAGAGTAAGCCTTATTTGTTGCCTGCACCTGACTGCCTGTTCGTACAATGATTTAATATCCTTGCTATTTTTTTGAGCTTCAATTAACTCATCTCGAGTAACTTTTAGCAGCTCTAACTCCGGAACATATTCCTGCAGTTCAGGGATTAAAAATTTGATCCTCTGCCTCCGGAGAAACAATTATAGCCTCATCTTCCCCTTTCCTATCGCTACAGCTATTTAACTCTATTTCTTTTCTAGCCACTATGGTTTGAGACCTTGTCTGAACAGCATTGACTACCTCAACTGAAAGAAAATCATAGCCTAAATTTTCTTTTATTAGTTCGGCCGTTTTGTTTCCGAGCAAATATCGATCGTGTTGGTTTAAATGATTACCACAAACTGCTGCTTTAGTGTGCACCGTTCCGAAGTTTTCGGAAATTTCCACGACCGCCAAAGGTAAGCAAACCAATTCTGAGCTTAACGGTTGTTTTACCCAGACCTTTTCACCGGAGAAGGAAGAAGAATTAATGTATTTAGCACACACCAAACCTATTGTTGCCCCCGTATCCCTAAGTATATCTATTTCTTGACCATTCACAGAGCCCTTTGTTATGTATGAATTAAGAAAATCCGAGTTCCCATTTCCTTCAATATTATTGAGAGACTCCGTTGTTTTGTTCTTATTTAATTTCGGGCATGCCGCGTTTATATGTCCGGGCAGGTTGCAATGGAAACATATTTGTATCACGCGTCTTTCGAAAACTCTCCCCCTATCGCCCTCAGGAAGAGAAACCACTGGTTTAGGGGAAATTTCCCCGAACCTAGTCTTCTCCTTAAACCCGGAGGTGGTCAAATTTCTCTCGTTCCTGCTGAATTTATCCACGGTTTTTGAATTTATTTTCCTGACATCCTCGTAGTTGTCAAAGAGTTCTGCTATTTGAGTAGATGATTTGAGATTCGCCCAATCATCTAAGAAATGTTCTCTCATACTAGCATACACGCGTTTTTTTAGTTGGTCGACAACCATTAAATCTTTAAGGTCCTCAAACGACTCGATCTCTAGGCCGATTAGCCACTCCTCTAAATAGTTAGTAATTTCAAAGGTGAAGTCTTTCCAGGTACTATCCGATTTCTTTTGGTGTTGAACAAATCTCTGGTGAAAGACCTCCGGACTTAACTTAAATCGTTTAAGTAATAGTTTTTTAATATGATCATAATTTTCTGCCTGTTCCTCCGGTTCGCGAGCAATGAACTGCACGATATCCAAAGGTAACAAACCTAATAAATGCCCTACCCAGTCTGTTTTTTCAATTAAAGCCCTTTTAGCCTGACGTTCAAAAATCACCAAATACAAACTAATATCTGACTGATTTGGATTAAAATCTGGAATTAATTTTCTTAAATTTACATTCGAGGTTACAGAACGGGGATTTATACAGCCTGTTGATTCATCGTTTACTCTATGTCCGGATTCTATTTTAAATCTTTCTAGATCAAATTTTAATTGTAATTCCTTCTCTTTCAACGCGTGCTCCACTAATCTCAAGGTCCCTTCTCTCTCCCTTTCCTCTTCAATTTTTCTATTTGCAATAAGAGTTTCAAATAGATTTTTTACGAATTCCTCTTCGTAACCCTCACTGTTAGTGATTGCAGTTTTGATGTTAGGGACAGTCATGTTTGTCGTGACATCTACCCCTAATTCCTCTGCGAGCAACAACATATCTTGCTTTTTCCCTTTTCCGAGAAAAGCCATTTTCGAACAATATCAGCACAATATATTTGTTAAAATTCACACAAAATTTACTACTCTCTAGTATCACAATAACAATGGTCCCATGCAAACACAGAAACAAACAAAGAAAAATTTTAACACTATAGAATAATCTAAACTATCAAGAAACTTAGAACACAATAAATCTTAAGCTAAAAGTTGCACACAATACTCGTATTTACAATTCTCTAGAACCAAAATAACATTGTTCCCATGCAAGAAAAAACACTAAGTATCTCAAAATTTGTAGTAGAAATTTTAGCAATGCAACTATACAACTCAAGAAATATAACAGTACTTACTCCTTTTGAAGTACTATCTGCTGGAACTTGGGAATACCGAAGATCCGGTTGACATTTCTTGATTTAAAGATGATTTTAATTTTCACAACACACACAAAAGGATATTTTCTTCATTGAAGGGATAGCTTATCCACTATCAAATCTCGGCCTTCTGTGTGTGTGTGAGTTGCTTTTCTTTTCATTAAAGAAAAGCTTATCCTTATTTCCAAGCTCAGTCGACTAAGTTGTTTTTCGTTTTCTCTGAAGGATAGTTTTATCCTTATTTCCAAGCTCGGGTGTCCAAGTTGTTTTTTCTTTTCTCTTAAGGATAGTTTTATCCCTTCTCTGCGTGGTTTGCAGAGCGCCCGTAATAAACCAGAATCACCAAATCACCTCCTCTCACGGGTCCGGTAATCTCTATTTTTTTTTAAATCCTCGGCGCTGCCACCACTTTCGTTGATGCTGTGACGTTTGATTCAATAATGGTAGCGTGCTTGAAATATAATAATTTAGTTTAATTAAGTCACAGCTATTATTTACATTAATATACAATTTTGCACTATGAGATGACTTTAGAGATCCAAAATAATTTTGTGAGGGAGGGATTTTGTTGGTGTCCGTTCACTTCCAGTTTCCGCTGTTCACTCTTTTCTCTCACGGCCCTCTGCGGTCTCCGCGGTTCCGTTCTTGGCGCGTCCCCTTTCACACCCCACATCCGGTCTTGGCGAAATGCCTCCCCTCGGGTCAAAGGTTGCAGGGGCTTATTAAGACACGTCCGTTGCAGTATATTAGCGACTGCAAGTGTTTTTGCACGTGTGGTCATCATTCTTCTAAAAACTGATCCGGCTGTGGGAAGCAAGTCCCAGATGTCTCAAAGGGGGACGCACATACGTCACAGCGTGCATTATTACAAATCACAAAAGTTGATAAGAAAAAATTATACACAGATACATGAATTTAATACGGTGGATAAACTTAACTTGATTACAATCCATCTGAGATTCATATCATGACACAGGTTTTCGGCGCCAAAGTTAAACTTAGAACCAAATGACATCGCCTGAATATTAGTAATTAGTACACTTTAATGGTACATATTACCCCATTCCATCAGTATTGAATGATTATTTAGTCTGAAAAAGCTCCTGATTTATCTTAGCTGTACTATGATTATCAAAAAAACTTGATTACACTCTTCAAACCTTTTTGCTGTATCTGAAAAATTTTTGCTTCCCCATGTTGTTTATTAATTTTATGTTATTCTTAGAGTCAATAATTTAAAAAACATTTGTTCATATTATAGTACAAAACAGTTGCAAGGACCTTGGGTTTGCACATTTACTTCTCCTTATTCTTGCTAACCTGAATGTGTTAGTGGTATTATCAGTCTATGGTTGTGCTTGGGCTACAATTTATTTAATGTTCATATCACGACAACAGAAGGTAGTCGGCCCCAAAGTAAGAAAAGATGTTAACTAAATCATCGCCTGTGTGTGTGTGTGTGTGTGAATATTAGTACACTTTAGCGGTACGTCTTGCTTACTTCCCATCAAAATCAGACCTATGCTTATGTATTTAAGGTTGCTTTTCGGTTTGAATTAATGTCATTTCTACTATGCTAGGTTACTTTATATATTTATGTTTATTTTATTAATGTTTAAATTTTTTATATTTTAAGATTTTCTGGCAAAATTAAGGCTTAATTTTCTTTTGTTTTTGATAACCTTTTAATTTAAATTAATGCTATATTTTCTATTTTAGTGTCTCGCACATACTCACATATTATTGGAAATTGGCGATTGTTGCAATAATACATCAGTACCTTTTCTTTTTGTTATAAGCTACATTCTGGTACTATTTTGCAACACCGATGAAACATGGAATTAGCCGATAAAGGTAAAAAGCAATAACCTTTTTTGGTACTTGAGTATTATTGCAAAAATTGCCAACTTAATTAATAACTCACCAAATTGGCAACCATATGCTTCATTTCATGTATTGTCGCCAATAGGCTGCGATAATATGTAAGTACCATAGAAAATGACACTCCATTCAAACTAACTGGGATTATTAGATTGCCAATATTGTGATTTAAATTAGAATTTATGATACTTACATATAAGTGACATCACAGCCAAATTGGCGCCATGCTAATCGCTCCTTGATATCAAAACAACAAAGATTCTGGGTTTGTGTTTTTATGTGAAAAAAAAATCAGTCAGATTTTGTTGGGATATAGTGTGATTTGCTTAGTGCCAGTTTGGCTGCGGTGACGCTAATACGTAAGAACACGAAGGCTAATACGAATTTTTATTAACGTATGAGATTTTCTGACATTTTCTTTTTGTTCTGAGCTGTTTATTGTAGTTTCGTCAAAATTAGACTTTTATTTTTATATATTTAAAATTTCTACTATATGTAAGGTTGTAAGCTAATGTCATAATCTATACTAAATATATAAAAGAAAGAGTTTGTGTGTTTACGCTATTCCGACCAAATTAAGCAACCCAGAAGTGTGAAACTTGGCATGTAGAAGCTGCAGATCCTTATGCTATTAACCTTGAAGAGTTTTTTTTGAAATTCGCTTTAGATTTTTTAAATTTCAATTTTTAAATGATTTTTCAGCTAAATGTAGATATGACGTCATCAAACATGTCAAGTATTAACTTTGCAAAAATGAATGTTTCGAGCAGTTTTTTGGGGATTGCAGCACATTTTACAGTAAATATATTTATTTATGGTTGTATTTATTCGTTTTCTTACTCTTTGTGATGGAATTTTATTTGTTTTTCGAAAAAATCGTCATAAAAAAAATGTTCTTTCTAAATTTTGTTTTACCGTTTGGCAACAATTGATTTTCGATGTGTTATAACGTATTTATCCTTTTCCGAAAATTCAAAATAGATAAAGGATGTTATTTTTGTGCAGCTTTTTCAAACAAAATGGTCATGCTATTATGGTTGAAAATGGACATGGTGTACTGTTAAGCTTTTTCAAACTAACTGGTCATGCTATTTACGGTTGAAAATGGACATGGTGTACCGTTAAAGTGTCCTGTTATTCAGGTAATGATTTAGTTCTAAGGTTGGTTGGATTGTCGAATTGGACACTTATCCAGCCGTGAGTGGGTGATACTAAAGCCTAGCCACCGCATTAAATTTATGTATCTGTGTAATTTTTGTAGATGATTATTTCTTTTTTACTTTTGTGGTTTGTAATAATGTATGTTGATTGAATAATGGAACAACTACCCAGCTTGCAAGGCCATTTCTACTGTTCTGGCCACTTTCAAAGATATTTACTTCCCGTAAAATGTTTTATTTCATTTAATGCTCCTGATTCATGCCAGCTGAACTATGATTATCAATAAAGCCTGATTACACTCTCTAAACCTTTTTGCTGTATCTGGAAAAAGTTTGCTTTTCCCATGTTGCTCATTATTTTTGTTATTTTTAAAGAATCAACAATGCAGAAAACATTTGTATGTATTTTGGTACTAAACAGTTGTAAGGGCCTTGGGTTTGTGTGGTTGCTTTTCCTTATTCTCGCTAACTTGAATGTTGGTGGTATTATCAATCTACTGATGCATTTGGTTACTATTCATCTGATGTTGATATCACGGCAACAGAAGGTAGTTGTGGCCCCAAAGTAAGTAAAACTTGGAACTAAAACATCGCCTGAATATTAGTACACTTTAACGCTATGTCTTGCCTACTTTCATCTAATAGCTTATATCAGTAGATTTCAGCAGTACTTCTTGCCTATTTCCAACTGCATAGCATGACCATTTGGTTAAAATAATAAGTATTATCACAACCTATTGGCAGCATTATATGAAACAAAGCATATGGCACACATAAGAAGACGACACATAGGAAATCGCGGTTGCCAACTTAGTGAGTTATTAATACAGTTGGCAATTGTTGCAATTATACATAAGTACCAAAAAATCTTCCTATGACATTTAAATTCTTACATATTGTCACAACCTATTATTATTACAACATTACATGAAATGAAGCACATGGTTGCCAATTGAGTCCATATAACACATTTGAAATCAGCGTTGCCAACTTGGAGAGTTATTTTGAACGTTGGCATTGGTGCGATAAAAGGTTAGCACTAACATTTCCTTCCAATGAAAAAGAAAAAGGGTACTGCTTTTCCTGATACTTATGTATTAGAGTCAAAGCGGCACTTTTTTCACCAAAATTTGACTTTTTCTTCATATAAAACATATAAGAATCTGTTATTTTGATATTGTGGTGCAAATTTTGTTGCGGTTACTCCAATATGTGCCCTTTTCCTTCTATTGGCAAATTCCATGTTTTTCAATTGTAACAAAAAAGTAGAAAAATGTAACTAAAGAAAAGGACATTCATTTCTAACTAATAGGGATTAACTGATTGTTAATGCTGTGATTTAAATTAGAATTTCTATTTACATATAAGATTTTTTGACATGCTTCTTTTGTTCTGAGCTGCTTATGGTAGTTTCTTCAAAATCAAGCGTTAATTTATCTATTTAAAGTAGCTTTTTGGTTTGGATTAATATTATAATTATACTATATGTAAGGGTACTTTGACATGTATTTCTTTTATTTCTTTTATCAATTTTAAATATTTAAGATTTTATAAAATGTGTGTGTGTGTGTTTTTTTTTGGGTTCAAAACTGAGTTTTTAAGCGAAACAATAATTTGTGATGATCAAAGGGGTATTTTTTTCAATAAATGAAACTACACCTTCACTTCTCACCTGCTTTTATTCTCATGCCAGTTTCTGTCGTTGAAAATAAAGATTATTGCTATTCTTCCTTCACCGGCATATTCAATGTTTTCTTCATTGTAGAAAAATATTGCTTAAAATATAACAGAAAGAAAATGACACCAAATTCAAATTAATTGCTGTTAACATGTTGGTAATATTGTGAAGATAATGCTTCCTATTTATGAGAAACCTGAATGTACAATGTTTTTTTGAGTGTCACTGTTTTTTGCCTTATGGTCCCTATGACCGATAAGAACTCATCTTTGTTTTAAATGAAAAAAAAATCAGAATTTTTTTTTTAACAAATAGGGGGCTATTCGCTGAAACTATGAGAAGATGCACCCCTTGAACAGATTTTTCCTCATGACTTAACTTTGCCTTCTGACAATCTTGCAAACCAGAAAACTGTATCCTTTGTAATGGTTAAGTTTTTAGCAGCATGGTTTATTATTTGTTTCATTTAGTACTGTTGTTAGTTCTGGGCTATTTCAATGGTTACCTGTTATATCTGTTTTAGGTAGATTTTTTGGTTTTAGTTCATACTAATTAATTTTTTTAGTACTGAATTACATTTAATACTCTATATTAAATGTATTACAGAGATGTTAGATAGCATTTTGCACCCATACCTCATATAATATTAATTTAATTTTTTTTCAGTTGAAAGTTTCCTAATGTGTCTTATTTATGATAGCATTTAGTGAGAATCACTTTATCATCATTAATTTTTTCTTTCGGTTTATCTATTGCAAGTTATTTCACCCATAGTTCCCATAGCATAAACTTACTACTGACTAATAATTTTTATTTATATTTGCATTCATTCATATCTATTTACTCTTTAGCATGCTAATTTTCTCTCTAACATTGAAATATTTGTTTTTGTTAAATTATTTATTTTTAGGCCAAATTGCAATTTGTTTAAAATTATTTATAATGTGAACATTCATTTGAAAAAAAATATTTTTTAAATTTTTGGTTATACTACTTAATACAGGGTTTTACCATCCCTAAAAAATATTTTGATTGCTATAATAGATGAATTTTGGTTTTTAAAACTTAATCCAAGCGAAGAATGGGCATTTCAGCTAGTGGTAAAAATTTATCAAGTCGTATGATGCGATGGTCACTCAAGCTAGCCGAATTTAATGTTGAAGGGGAACATAGACCAGGTGTTCAAAATGTTGTGGCAGATTTGTTGTCGCGGAACCCTGTGGAAAATTTTGAGGATAGCAATATAACTTGTGCAGTAATTAGAGATTTGGTACTTTCGTCAAGGGAACAATTGATAGCTGAACAAAAGCAGGACCCCTAGCTGGGTCATATTTATCGCTACTTACAAAACCCCGATGACAGTTCAGTAAATGCGGGGGTCTGTGGGAACTGGTCCCAGGATTTCAAAATCATTGAAGGATTGTTATTTTATGCGAAATACACATCCTCTCTCGGAGAAATGAGAGTATATATTCCAAAATCGATGCGAGGGGCGATAATGCACGAATTTCATGATAAGCCTATGGCTGGACATCTTGGAATACGGAAAACATATTTACGCGTGAAGGATGCATGTTATTTTCCATACATGCGTAGGGAGATACATGATTATGTTTTGACATGCGAGATGTGCCAAAAATTTAACTATAAGAACGCGTTACCGGCCGGTCATTTAATACCGATTGTAACTAATTATCCGAACGAAATAGTTTCATTAGATTTATTAGGCCCCTACCCAGCATCGAAACCCCAAAGATATCGATATATTTGTGTAATAACGGATCATTTTACGAAGTGGTTGGAAATAATACCCCTCAGAAAGGCGTCCGCAAAAATAATCGCCAATGCCCTGTTCGAAAATTATATTTCGCGATATGGAGCTCCTATCAAATTAATCAGCGACAACGGCCCCCAATTTGTATCCGAAGTTTTTGAACATTTAAGTGACAGATTAGATATAAAGCATGTCAAAACAGTAGTGTATCGACCTCAATCAAATCGAACGGAACGAGTTAATCGCGATTTACTACAAATGATTGCTTCTTTTGTAAATTATAATCATGAATCCTGGGACAGGTTTCTAAATGAATTCGCATATGCATTAAGAACGGCAGTTCATGAAACCACGGGAAAGACCCCAGCAAAATTATTTTTGGGCAGGAAACTTATTACCCCATTTCAAAAACTTGTGATGGTGACGGATGGTACAAAATTTGTGGTTGGGAATATTGAAAAGGTGTTTGAGGAAGCTAGGCAGAATACAATGAAAAAGCAAGAAAAGTGGGCGAAATATCACAATAAAAGGAGACGCGAAATTAACATTAAGGTAGATGATTTAGTGTTGGTCGAAACTCCCCCTATTAGTTTAGCCAGTAAAAAGGTGGTTGCTAAGTTCTGTCCTAAGTTTGAGGGTCCTTTTAGAGTTGTGAGTGTTAAAAACAATAATGTTGTAATTTGAAAGGCAGGTAGAAGAACTACAGTCAATATAGATCAGGTTCGAATTTACCATCAGAGAAAAAGCGAGGAAAGTTTAGTAGAGGTAGATTCTTCAATTAGTAGAGGATCCGAGTATCAATCGAGTAGTTTTGAGGATGGTAGATATGGGTTAGATAGGTCACAAGGTTCTAAGAGTAATGAGTCTGGTGGAAGACAGGAGAGAAATGAAAATAATAGAGTAGGGAATAAAAGTAATCACAGAGAGACAAAAAGGAGCGGACACGAGCTGACCAAGGGTCGGTGTAAGAGGGCGATATCTGACTCGCTATCCCAGACGAAACAAAAAATAATGAAAAATCAACACTCCAAAAGAGGGAAGAGAAAACGAGTCGCTTCCAGAGGTGCCGAGGAGTAAAAGAGCACATATCCACAGAGAAGTCTACAAACGAAGGCTCCCGTCCTCCATCTCGTCGAATGTGCAGACAAGGAAGAGAAATAAAGTAGAAGATTGCTACAGTAGACAACAGAAAAGGTCAAACTTCAGCAATTCCAAAAATGGCAGAGAAGTCTATGGGAAAGCCAGATCAAGATCACCAATAGGATCATTATCAGGCCATGAAGGATCCACCCGATCAAGAAGAGATCAAGAAGGACGAGGTCACAACTACAACTTGAGGAGTCGCCGAGACTATAGACCAGACTGCCAGGAGCCAGGAGAGAGTCAACCCAGCAGAAGGTTCACATCATTGGAGGTGCAGATAAGAGACATTAAAGAAAGAAGAGGAGCAAGATATTAGCCAGGTTGTATTGTTTCATTTATATTTTTACTGACAGGCAGTCGGTTGAATTTTTGCAAGAAGCAAGTCTCGTTTTGTTAATAATGTTGTCTAATTTCAAAAGTCTCACTACGTTGAGTGAAATGACCTTTTGTATATTTAAATATATTCTAAATTGTTGAAAGCATATGTATGCTTACATTTGTTTACCTTTACCAAAGGCTTGGCTAAACGTGCGAGAATTCATTGTATTGTTTGTTTATATTGAATGTTTTGAAAATTGCATATAATTGTGTATATATAAACATATTGAAGTGTATATTAGTATATATCTGGTTTTTGGGACTCGCGGCGTAGAGAGAGGAAATTAACCATAACACTAACAGCACTACGCGATTGGAATGGGAGTTTTATTTTTAGAAACCAGATAAAATTTGTAAAGTAATTGACAATTTAAATATGTGTGAATTCAATGTTGTCGTGTGTATAAAGTGTTCAAAATTTTTCTTGTACGTCCACTGATCCAGTTCTCATTTCAGGGGGGCTGACCCTGATGTTTTGAAGATTTTGTGTCGAAGATAATAATTATGTGATTCAAGATATAATTAAAAAATCTAAGTTTACGGGTTGTGTACGGCCGGGTTTTTCCCTCCAGTGGGAGGTTTTTCCTTGGTCCTCGCCCAAATGGGGTACACCTTATATAATGAATGTAAAAGCTGAAATCTTGGAATGATAAAATTTTGAGCTAGTAGTTTTGAGTGTTTTTTAGAGTATTGTTATGTAAAAGTTAATGCTAAACTAAAATTTAAGATGTCTAGATAATTTAAGACTTAAAATTTTCAACGTAATTTATATCGGGCCATTGAGACCCTTTTATAAATCCCGTTTTTTTCTTGGGGGGGGGCTGTGACGGGTCTATCCGCGTTAATTTCCAAACTAATCCTCTTGGGTAACTTTAAGGCCAGCATTTATTCTATTTCACAGCCTCTTCGGGAAAAACACGAGATAGTTATATGCTAATTAATTCGACTATATAAAGTCTAGATTTCGTAAATGTTAGTGTGAGAGAGAGAAGGAATTGCCAAACTAAATGTAAGTATCGTCTACGGATCACTTCAACGAGCTTTGCGCGTATTTGATAGTATTATAGTAAAGTACTAGATTAATCATTAAAGGAATCAAAACAACTAGATTTAGTACCGACCTGAAGTTAGCAAGAGTTCGTCTCCTTGTCAATTCTGATAGTTGAGATTACTTAGACGGGAATATTAGATTTGAATGTTAGATTTGATTATTAGATTTGAGTATCAGGATTAATCTAGGTATTAGAGAATCACTCCAAGGTTTCCACTTATAAATTGAATTTGTGTTTGTCTGTCTACAATAAATAATTGTTGTTATGGCTTTTGTTGGTGATGATATGTTTCCTCCTACACCAGGCGCGTCGGGCAATGTGAACTCAGTCCAAGATAGGACTGAGGCACGACAACTCTGTTAGTTTTATTTGAGTTTTTTATAACCATATATATTTCATTGCTATAGAAAAGATAGGCACCTGGTAATACCAGTTTAAGGTCATTGATCACCATAAAATGTGCTAAAAGGGAGAATAATTTGAAAAATGCCCTGAAATATTTTAATAATAAGGCGAAAAAAAATCGAATTAAAAGAGAAAAAGCTCATTTTATAGAAAATGCACTTCACTATTTGGAGGCTATTTTACAAAAAAAATAGTTAAATGTTCTTGGTTCCAGGGAGAAGTTTGCAAAATAGAGAAATTCATAAAATAGAGTATTGTGTTATATGGAGGTTTAGACTGTATGCTGTTAAATAGTTGAAAGTTAAAAACCCTTCCCGAGCCATTTATCTTGACAAAATCTGGATTCAAGTGGTAGGAACTGCATAGTAAACAGGCCAGTCTGGTGCTCATAAACAGTTACAATATGAGTGGAAATGTAAATACCTATGATATAGTCATTTACTTTATGCGATACAGTTCTTATGGATGTAAACACTGATTTAAGTCTTTTTCTTATATATATATATTATTAATATATATTTTGTAATAAATGACAAATATGACAGTTTGAAAATTATATTTCATAAAAAACCAAAACTTTCATAGAATTGTAGTTTTCTGAGTATCCAAGTGTGTCTTCCTCCTTAGAAATGCAATAATACTATGCTTAAAAATAAATAGCATATAAGCAAAAAAAGTATACAAAACTTATTACAATATCTTATAGAAAAATACAATTCTAAGCCTCTTATCTCATTACTCTTACGTATAATTAAACATTTATACGCTTTCTGATCGGAACAAACAAGTCATTATCAAAAAACTATTTTTGCTTCCATTTAAACAGTTTGTATTTTGCATTTTATGAAAGGTTTATTAAATTTTACTAGAAATTACTTTTAAATAACAATTTATGTTTTTATATATGTTTTTATTTATTTATATTTCACAGATCAAAAGCTGTTATAATTTTCAAAATATCTAAAATATATGATTTTAGACTTTTGAATTGGTTTTGTACTTGGTAATGTTGAATAAAATGAAAATATTCAAAATTACGTGTTAAATTTTGTTAAAAATAACATTTAAAGTTTTGCATTACTTAAAATGTATATATTTAATATGAGTGATACTTTTAAATAATACTTAAATTCAAGCAGTTACAACATTTTTTTTTTGAATGCATAGATTTTCTATATATTGTATTCTTAAATATAGGTTACACCTATTTGATTTTTTTTAATCATTTAACTAACAAAAGCAATGATAAATATAAATGTTAAATTATTTTTTTATAAATCACATTAAATATGTATTGATTACATTTTTTTCTTATATTTAAATATTCTCTTAAATTTGCTACTCCATTATCAATGGTTTAGTTGATAAAAAAAAGTTTATGAAAGAAAGGTGTTTGCCAAATTTCAAGTCTGTGGGTCTAACAGTTCAAAAACGGGAATATTTGTCTATAACGCTTCTTAGATCCTCGGAATGACCCTTAGGGTTTAATTATTGCAAATTCCATTCTTAGTGGATCTCTACCCACCAAATTTCAGATCTAATAGTTCCGGAGATATCCGTGATGAGTGAGTCTTTTCTCCTTTATTAACACGCTTTTATAAGTTTCACTTGCATGTAACGGAATCTTGGAACTCGATTTTTACCCAATTTAAAAGGTTACATTAATTCGAAATTTTGCACACTTGTCAAGGACCGATGACAATACAATAATTTCATAATTTTGTTCCATTGTCCTTTTCAGGATCGTCAGGAATAAGGATAATCAGATTTGGCGACTTTTTGCATATACTATTTTCAAATTTGGTGACTAATTCCGTACACCATTTTCAGATTTGGCGATTAATTTCAAATTTAGTGACTAAAACAAAAAGGTGTAGCCCTAAAGCGAGTGTTTTGAATTTGAAGCTAATTATATGCAAGTATAAAATGCACTTGCGGTTAATAGAAATAAAACAAGCAAAAAAAGTGTTCTGTATCTGAAAAAAGGGAGGGTGGGTGTGTGTTAGCAAATTCTTACCATAATATAAACATTTTTCTGAAAATGAAAATAAAAAAAAGGCTCGTGCATGTGAAAAAAATAATTAGCTTAATATATTACCATGTTTTTATTAACTCGCTTTCTTTAATGTCTATCCGGGTGGAATTTTGTAATTTATTTTAAACTGTGTGACTTTCCGATAAGCTAGAGACTTGAAATTTGGACCATAGCTCAGAAGTGGATGGCAATGCATGAAAATGTGAAAAAAGAAAGAAAAAAAGAGAAATTTTTAAACTTTTTAGTCCGTTATAAAAACATGGTACATTAAAATTTTTTTAGAACGAATTTTTTCTTAACACACTTTTATTTGTATGACCTGTTCTAAACAGACGAATTCTAATATAATGATACGGGACTGATCCGAGGCCCCGTAAACGGAGGGAATAAATACACTTCAGACCCGTTAATTAATATCCGTTGGAGAGCAAGACTAATTCCACAGCCACGTAATTTCAGCTTCAAATATCAAACTCAAGGATGAATTCAACAATGAATAAATGATAGTTTAAAAACTAAAAAACACGCCTTTATTGTAGATCAAACTAAAAAATGAAAAATAAATTGTTTAAAAAAAAACTAAAAAACACGCTTTTATACTGAATCGAACTAAAAAGTAAAAAAATAATTCTTATTATAAGAATAAAATGATTATTACGAGAAAATTAATGTCATTGATAGGTAAAAGCGTGGGGTGTTCTATACATGTATCAATTGCTATAATTTCTAACTTCTACTCCTAAAAGCTGAATTAGTGTAAAAATGTAATACAAAGCACCCCACGCTTTTACCACAATGAACATTAATTTTCTCGTTAATCATTTTATTCTTATATTAAGAATTATTTTTTTACTTTTTAGTTCGATTCAGTATAAAAGCTTTTTTTTAAATATACAATGAAAATCGCTTCACAAGAAAGTGAGGGGACGAAAATATTTTTTCGAGTTAAACAATGTTGAAAAAAAAACTTTAATAAAATTAAGTTTGTTATATATATAGAGTATATTTTGCTCACATAGATATGCATACATGCATGTATTAAATAAAAATCACAGAAGCAAAAGCATTCTCACAAGATCTTAATGAAATTTAAAGCAAAACTTTCATGTTTTATGAAAAAAAAGGGGGAATTTTTATTGAGTTTTTGGAAAATAAACATATTTTTCTCTGCGTTGTCTTTTTTAGCATCAAATTGAAATTTGTTATTGATTTACCATTGGAATGTGCATCTAAATAACTGAATATGCTTTTTATGATGTTCCTCATTTCGGTTGACGTTGGAACAGAGAGGAGTTGCGTTATTCATTTCATTTTCGTCTTCGGTATCTGTATCAAGGATATTTTTTGAAATTAAACCAACTCCAAAACGTCTTTGTCTGCCATAATTGGGACTGTATAAAATTTTTTCATTTTCTGTAACGAATTCTTCCAATGATACAGTAGGATAGTCCAATATTGCTGGTGTTTTTCGCATTTTGTTCATTGCCAGAAAGAAAATATTTTCGTGTTAAGCGATTTTTGCTTCGTGTCGTCCCTGCCCCCCGCAATGGGGGGGGGGGTGTACGTTACGCCACTGGTGTTAAGAGAAAAAAATGCATGAAAATACGTAGTAGTTTGTCGGGACCGTAGTATTATTTCGTGTTAACCGATATTTCGTCTTAAGCGTTTTCACGTTAAATGTATTTTACTGTATCTAGATTCACTTTATAAGATATATATATATATATATATATACATACATATACACTGAGGATATGATATATGTTAGAGGTCGGCAACCTTTCAGATTTAGCGTGCCAAACCCGTCTACCAGTAGGATTCAGCGTGCCACACAGTAGGACATGTTACGTTTGTTAAGTCCATGTTACGTTTGTTAAGTTCAGAATGTTCTTCAGAACATTTTCATTCGAAGCAATCAAACAGTTCTTGGTTATAATATTTTATTATGCATGAGGTGACAAAGTCATCTCACAACAGCAACAACACAAGCAATCATATATAGTTACAATAGTTCAGTTCAGTTCACACACACAGTTACAGTTATCATGACAGGACATCTTGGAAACCATTCGATTCCCGCGATAATACATGCAGAATTAGAGAATAGAGGTCAATAATTTCAATATTTACACCTTTATTATGTATTAATTTTGCATCATCCGAATATATTTCTTAACATAAAAACAAGCAGAATGAAATATAACTATTTCTTCAACAAAAATAGAAACAAATTAAGACTGCACACATTTGTATTTTAAACATAATTTATTAAAATAAGAATTAGACAACGTTAAGCATAAGTACAGTCGACTCTCGATAATTCGAAGTTGAACGGACCAATGAAAAACTTCGAATTATCAAGAGAGTAAGAAAAAACTCCCGAACTTTTTTTCTAAATCATTTAAATTTTAAACTATGTAAAAAAATGCACATATATATATATATAAGTATAAATATAATTTAAAATATTTTTAAAAAGTACATATTATACAGTATGAATATTATGCAGAAGTTAAACGTCATGTATAAAAATTACGAGGTCCATCGCCAATAAACTTTGTTTAGCTTTATAATGCGACGTTAATATCACTCTCTCTCAATAGAAATTCTTTCGCGTGACGAGGAAGTTTGGAGACGGGGTGTCACCTCAAGTGTCATCATCGTCACTTGACCTTGGTTCAAAATTACGGGGGATGTCACCCAAAGCTTCGAAAAAGTCAACGAAATTATAATCTTCATTCTTCCTCAAAGAAAGGAAAGTAATAATGAAAAAAAAAGCAGTTGTTTATATATAACTACACTGGTGTCCAAAAGTTAAGCATAAATCGTAAAACGCTAAAAACATGGAGTAAATATTCGTAAAATAATTCCAAATTTCTTGCGGATATTAATTGGGTGAAGAAGAAACATTGGGTTTATGCAAAACTTTTCAGTCGACTACGTCCTGCGCGAAACACCGGCGCATGCCGGAACGCGGAGAAACCGATTCACGCAGCATAGCCAGTTCAGACAAGTTTCGTGCAACTGCTGTGCGAAGGAACGTTGTTAACCATCAAACAAGGTGAATGATGGTACAAAGACGCCAATTGGACATGTTTACGAAAGGAAGAATTGTTGGAATGCTGGAATCCTCACGATCACAAACCGAAGTGTCTCGAATTCTGAATGTGGACCAGTCTGTGATCTCAAGACTGTGGTAGAGGTTTCAAAGAATGGGAGATGTTACCCGACAACCAGTATCAGGTCGACCAAGAGTCACAACCCCTCGTCAAGACCGATATCTGGTAATAAGTACGCGACGTCAGAGGGGCAGTACTGTCAGAGCACTGGGTTCGGCGCTCACAGTCGCCACAGGAATATGAATTTCGGGACAAACTGTTTACAGGAGACTCAATCATGCTGGCCTGTATGCCAGAAGACCAGCAGTTTGCATTCCCCTCACGTCAGCGCATAAACGCGCTCGTTTGAACTGGAGTTTGAAATATCAACATTGGAGTGTGGGAGAGTGGGCCAATGTGATGTTCAGTGACGAGTCCCGGTTTAGTCCGAGTAGTGATTCTCGGCGGGTAACGATATGGAGAGAACGTGGAACACGTTTTGAACTAAGAAACATAACGGAAGGACATCATTTTCCATCAAGGGGAGTAATGGTATGGGCAGGCATCATGATGGACGGCCGCACAGACCTCCATTTCTTTGACACGGGGTCTGTGACTGCTCAAAGATACAGAGACGAAGTTCTTGAGAAGTTCTTATGTTCCCTTATTTCGTGGTGCTGTCGGTCCTGACTTCATATTCATGGATGATAATGCGCCATGTCACCGAGCGGTGCTGATTGATAACTTCCTTGAAACGGAAAACATCCAGCGCATGTCGTGGCCTGCGAACTCCCCTGATTTAAATCCTATCGAGCATGTATGGGATATGCTCGGGAGACAAATTGCAGCCCTTTAGCACCCACCAAGCTCCGTTACAGAACTGAAGAGAGCTCTCCAAGAAGCTTGGAACCGTTTGAGCCCACAACTCATTCATCATCTCATAGCAAGTATGGTAAATCGCTGTGCAGCGTGCCTGGCTGTCAGAGGTGACCACACGCCTTATTAAACTGCAGCATCAGTATTTTATTTAATGTTTTCTTTCATTTTTTCTTTAAAGTGTGAATCCTTGCAATACTCTTTTCCTCTAGTAGATCCCGCTGTAGGTTCTTACATAAATTCATCAACGAAGAATTCATCACAACCAGGCATGTAAGTACTCACTTCATCTTCAGTGGTTGGTCAAGTAGTTTAAAAACGAAAATATTTATATATTATGCTCCTTAACCCCCCGCAACGCCACTTGGGGTTACTTTCCCAAAACCCATCTTGTAACTGATCTCTACTCTATGAAAGGAATCTATTTATCAAATTTAAAGACTGTGCGTCTAATAATTTAAAAACAGAAATAATTATCTATAACGCCCCCTAAGCCCCCGCAATGTCACTTGGGGGTCGATTTTCACCAAACTCATTTTGTAGCGGATCTCTACTCTATGAAAGGAATCTGCTTACCCAATTTCAAGATTGCATGTTGAATAGTTTAAAAATGGAAACAATTACTTATAACGCCCCTCAACCCCCGTAACGCCCCTTGTGTTTCGAATTTCCCAAAATCCGTTCTTAGCGGATCTCTACTCCATGAAAGGAACATGTCTACCAAATTTCAAGTCTATAGGTTGAATAGTTCCGGAGATAACGTGATTAGTCAGTCAGTCATTGAGTCGCATTTCTGTATATAGATTCAGGGTGTCCAGCCTAAATGTAAATTTATTTTTTGGTTCGAAAAGCACGTAAAAATATGTTTTACGTTTTTTAAAACATTTTTCAAATTAGAAGTGCATATCTAAACCGAACGGTTCGGAAATTAGCTATTGGGTCACTTTAAGGCTGGACACCCTGTATATTGGTACTGCTGGATGAATGATTACTTGAATGCAAAACATAAATTGTCCAGAGAGCAATATATTTCAGATATATTTATTTTGTGTTTAGATGTGGGTTTCACAAAATGGATAGAATAGCGTGACTATCGAACGCAGGAAAAGAAAACTAATTATGTTAACGTAATTATATTAATGTTTAAATGGAGCATTAGTGAATGTGGCACACCTTTGTCTTAAATCGTTAAAAAGGATGAAGACACGAAGCTGGGAAATTATGCTGTTTTCGCAGAAAATGTGTTTCTTGTTGATCTCATTCCTATTATTTTGTCTGTCAATATTGTAATTGAATTATTGTAATGTTGGCGTACTTTTATGATGCACATTTGTTTACAGTGAATGCGTGTTAAAAATACACCAGTATTAAATAATTCAAATACACACACACAAGATTACTCTCTCTACGTATATCTTACTAACATGATGATGATGCATAAACCGTTTTAAATGAATACATTTAACTCTTACCTATGAAGAAGACAATTGAAGAATTTTTTTAGGTAGATGTTTACAATGTATATCGCACGCAAGAGAATTTTTTCTTTTATTTTTTTCTGACCATTGGCTTTTCTTTTTCTTCAAATTCTTTTTTTCTTTAAAAATTTAAATAACTCGGGTTTTTTAAAAGTTTTTTTTATAGGTTTTATATTACACTGCTGTGTCGTTTTCGCGTCACACAACTGAAAAATCTGTTTCTTTTTGTGGATAGGATATGTGGAAGATTAGAACCCGCGACCTATGGGTTCGTAAGCACGTAACATACCACTAGACAAAAGTGATCACTCCTGTTACTGGCTTACTGAGATACCATCACAGTACTTTCCCACCAGTGAGTTGGTGGGTAGGCGAACGAACGAGATATTTGTTGTTATGGCGAGTGTGGGAGTTGTTACTATTGCGTCAAGTGAGTCTGAGGACTTTGCTGCGTCGAGTGGGTCTGACGACTTTGCTTGCTCTTCTTGCGGGTAGATGGCGCCACGACACATCAGAAGGTTTGCGTTTTTCTTTTCAGCCAAGGTCACCAATGTGGAAGTTTAGAACCCGCGACGCTCGGATCCATAGCCCAGTAACATGACCATTAGACAGAAGTGATCACCTATGTCCGGAGGCTGTTAGTGACTTACTTAGATACAGCCACAGATATCAGCGTTCCTATGCACACGCGTGCCTCTAAATATTGCGGTGACTTTCGATCTGCATCACCCCGAAACCGATGACCGTGAGAAACCCAATGGCTGGATTCAACCCCTGCGAGCCAGATACTCCCGAGTGTAATGCGAGGTGTCAAAAAGAAAACGTCCTCATCCCAAGTCCATGGAATGGAGGGGAGTCCGTTGGAAAACACCAAAGAAAACAGTCGTGTTGCCACCTCCCTCACAAATAGCATATCCTGAACTCTAATGAATTACTCAAAATTATGGATAACTGCGATGTTTATTTATATACTGTTTTTTATAGCTGTGACTTAAATAAACCAAATACAGTCGACTCTCGATAATTCGAATTTGGAGGGACCGATGAAAAGCTTTGAATTGTCAAGAGGGTAGAACAAAACTACCAAAATACGCGAGGAGAAATTTTTTCGAACACATTTAAATTTGAAACTATTTAATAAAACAACAATTGCACATATATATAAAATTATTTTAAAGTATTTTTAAAAAGTACATTTTAAATATATATACAGTACAAATAATTTTCGGTGTATTATACAGAACAGCTGACAATAGGTGTGATCGGTTTATTGTCCACTTGAAGAAGGAAAGCAATAAAAGTGTCTTTACGCCGGAGGAACTGGAAAACTCTTAGAAGGGTTAGCAGACAGATAGTCATCAAAGCGGCTACGCTACAGGGGAGACACGCAGTGAGAATACAACGCAAAACTTGTAAGCTCCAACCTGTTTGTTATAGGACTGTACATGATAATGAGTGTTCGAACTGTCGAGAGTTTTATAAGATAACTTCGAATTATCGCGTGTTATAGTCTGGCTAGCTACAGTATTGAGTGTACCAAAACATATTGTTTTAGTTAGAATCAAGAGTTTTTCTAGGGACTGAACATATACATATGTACTTCGAATGAGCGAGAGGTTCGTATTATCGAAGGTTTGAATTAGGTAGAGTCGACTGTATTTAATTTCCTAACTCAAGGTACCATTAACTTTCTGCCTTTCAATAGAAGAAATTAAGAAAGTTGTTTTTCTTATGATTCGTTTTTTTTATAGTTTTTTTAAGCAGAGATGCAAGAATTTCGCTGATATTGCTGTTGTATTTGTAATTGAATGTTTTTTTAATGTGTGTATGTGTGGTGGTCCGCAATTTTTTTCTAAAAAGAATTCTCGAATGCATCATTTGTCTTGTCTGAAATTTTTTAGGAAATGACATTATCGTCAATTGCCGTAAAAGTTACTACAAGTGTCGAGTCACCTTTTGAAAATTTCCAACTGTCAGTTGTTGATTCATAAAACAAGACTTTAGTTTAAAAATAAAAAAAAAGAAGTTTCTCAGTTTAACTTTACTACCCGAGAAATTATTTATTTGTGAAATCATATATACAGTATTAATAAAAAAAAATAATTTTTTTTTTCAGTGCCCTGATAAGAAATTATTTTTTTTGAAGAAATTGTTATATTTAAGAAAGCAAATTATCTAAAAATATAAATTCGATTGCGAAAAAAAAAAAAAACTATTTCTCTATCCTACTATCAATTATTTTCTGAATGGGAAATAAAAAGATATACAATTTTTCTTTAGTGCAAACTTCTGCATATGTTACAGAAAATGCTGGATGCTTGTTGAAAAATAGGAATTGCGAGTGTTTTTTAAAGCCAAAAGAGAGAGAGAGAGAAAAAAAATGCCCAACTATTGTAAAAGAATCTAATTTTTTTTCGTGGTGCTTTTGAATTGTAAATGTAAATGTGCAAAGTAAGTAATCAGGATGTCCCTCGATTTTAGTTCATATTTACAGAGTAGTCCAAAACTTGACAATAAGCGGGCACAAGGGAAATATAGGCAAGGCCATTTTTAACCTCCCCGCCACCCTAGGCACGTGAAATTGTTAAGCCCCCTCCCCTACTATTTCCAGACATCCCCCTCCTTCAGTTCTAACTTTGCCAGTTTTGGTTCGGGGTGGTTCTTGGTTCTTACTCTTTCTTTGTTTTTGTTCTATGGCGAGTCTTTCCATTATCCATCACCTATGAACCCGCCGTGTCACAGAATGGTAACCGGCAGCCATAAGGAAAGGATAGTAGCAAGTTTTGACCACTCTTGTTCATTTCTTACGTTAGAGCATCACGAACTACCCACCCACCCTTTTATAAATTAAAACAGTAAATTAATGAAATCGTTTGCAATTACAGTAAAGAGTATGAACTGTTATGTATGAACTGTTTTGAAATTGTTAATTATAATCTTTTTAATCGCTTATCGCTTTACTATCTTCGTAGCGGTGATACGTTCGATGTAAGTTTAGTTTTTCTCTTTTTCGCCCTCTAATTTTTGGCGCCCCTAATCTTTAGCGTCTAGACACGGGCCTAAGCTTAAAAGCGACCCTGAATGGAGAGGTCATATCTGGACAAAATAAAAATTTGAAAAAAATCCCCACATTTTTGAAAATATGGAAAATTGACACCCACCCATCACTTCATTAGCTAATGTGGCCACAAATTTTACAATTTTACGATGATTTTTTCACGAACAGCATCTTATACTTGGACTATTAGTCTCAGTCACAAGTAGGACAAAGCAATTTGTTGATTTAGTTAAAATTAACCTTGTCTCTATGAGTCGGAGTTTGAGAAAAAGATACCACCTAGCTTTGACTTTCCATAAAAAGAAAACTATTGAACATAATCCAGGCAAGTATCTCAAAAGTGGGCCCTTTTGGTTAAGATTCCAGAATGGTGCAACACTTGTTCTGATATATCTATAACAATCACATGGAATTTATTTATTTGCAGAACATCTTTTTAAAAACACCTCTGTTGATACCTTCCATCGCACCATAAGGTACTGTGACCACAAATTTCATAATTTCACGGTGATTTTTTCAGTAACTTTATCTTTTACAGCCGTGTTATTAATCACAATCACAAATAGAGCAAAACTTTTGCTGGTTTTGTTAAAATTAGCGTAGTTTGAGCCAGTT
Organism: Trichonephila clavata; assembly: GCA_019973975.1. Taxonomy (NCBI): domain Eukaryota; kingdom Metazoa; phylum Arthropoda; class Arachnida; order Araneae; family Nephilidae; genus Trichonephila; species Trichonephila clavata. The sequence continues at coordinate 26,307 of BMAO01001029.1, read as the reverse complement.
TGAGAAAAGGATGTCACTTTGATGCTTCATAAAAAGAAAAATATTGCATACTACTCAACAAGTTTTTTTCCCAAAAGATAACCCATTTAGTGGCAATTCCAAAATGGTACAACACTTACTACATTTCTATCCATAACAATCATTGCCATCCTGTTTTCTTTTACAAGACTTAATTTTAAAAAACTGAATCTTAAGTGCTTAATTCAAATCAGAAACACATTAAAAAATAAAACATAAGATATTTTTGTAATACTTGAATGAATTGCATTTTCGAAGCATTCGTTTTATACTCTCAAATATTCTGAAAAATGAACAATAAAAACGCATAAGATGGTCACTGAAACGATTGAGCAATTGAGCGAGATAGATATTGCTGCTATTTCTAATGTTAGATGGATAGTGAGGTCGATGCTAGTGTGTGATTGAACCATTCTGCGCAATTACGTCATCTTTGTTATAAGTACTATTTTGTGCAATCATGCGCTACATTTCTTTGTATACTCGCATCTTTTTCTAATCGAGTTAGTTTCGTATATTGACAAAAATGTTATAATTCCTAAATTCTTACTTCCTTTGGTCAGCTAGACGATTATATCCATTATAGTTCATGTTGTTTCAATGATTCAGTCCATTCTTTTAGACATTTTGATTTATTTTCTTAGACGACACATAATATAAATACACAGGATAAAGAACATTACTTAACCAATTCTATAAGCTAAAAAAATGCAGATGACTTGCAGTGCCATCTATTTATTTTACATTGAATTTATAACAGACCTTGCTTGTGGGTTTGATATTGCTTGCACTAACGACATTGGCCTTGATTTTTGTTTCGTTTTGTTGGACTGATTTTTTTTAATTTGATTTTTGAATAGAAGATGAATGCTTCGAAATAGTAATTCATTAAAATATTATAAAAATGTTTTATTTTTAAATTTATTGCTTAATTTGAGTTACATATTTAGGATTCAGTTTTTTTCAATGAATTCATTTTATAAAAGAGATCAGAATGGCAATGATGGTTATGGATAGAAATGTAACTAGTGTCGTACCATTTTGGAATTGCCACTATAAATGGGTTATCTTTGGAAAAAAACTTGTTTAGAATAGTATGCAATATTTTTCTTTTCATGGCATCAAAGTTAGGTGACATCATTTTCTCAAACTGACTCAAACTACGCTAATTTTAACAAAACTAGGTAAGTTTTGCTCTTTTCGTAATTGTGATTAATAGCACGACTGTAAAAGATCGCATTAGTGAAAAAATCACCGTGAAATTATGGAATTTGTGGTTCACAGTACCTAGTGATGCGATGGAAGGTATCAACAGAGGTGTTTTTAAAATGAAGATGTTCTGCAAATAAATAAATTTTGTGTGATTGTTATGCATACATCCCCCCCCCCCCCGATTTTCAGAACCTACTTATGCGGTAAAGATGTTCTCTGGTTGGATGACCGAAAAAGAAAAAAAAAACTGATTTTTATGTTAAGTAATACCCCAAAGAAAATCAAATTTAGGTGTTTGGGCTTTTATTTATGGTAAATAATCAAAGTAATTTTTATTAAATAAAAACAGGTATTTTAAAACTTTCGAACATTTAATGCGATGGGAATACACCTTCTAAATAGTTATACTAGAAAAAAAAACATGTACATTTTTAGAATCTTCTTTAGTATTAAATTCTTAAGAAACCTACAGTAGAAATTGCAGTGCATGATGAAAAGGAAGACGGAAAAGAACTAAGATCGGACTGATTCCACAGTGTGGGGAAAGAGAGCACACACACACACACACACACACACACACACACACACACACACACACACACACACACACACACACACACACACACACACGAAAGGATAGACAAAACGTTTATTGAAAACGTCGTTGACAAGTGTAATATTTACAATAACTGTTTTTAATCGCATCCACCAGTATCGATGCATGCTTGACAGCATCAGTGGAGTGATTGGCGTACACGTTCAAAGATGCCAGGTATTTCACGCACACGTGCAACGCGGATATTCGAGAAACGAGATCCTCATCTGAGTCAAGTGAAATCGCATAAACAAGATTCTTCAGATGTCCCCATAAAAAGTAATTGATGCCCGATAAATCGGGATATTTTTTGTTGTGGTCAAGGGACTGGTACACCACGCCCAATCCATCTCACCCACAACGTGGCATTCAGGTAAGTGAGCACATCATTGCTGAAGTGGGCTGGCGTCCCATCATGCTGAAACTACATGCGATTACGAACGGCGCATGTCGATTAATAAACTGTGCGTGATACACTCGTAGCGTAGTTCTACCGTTACCATTTGCACGGCGTTACAGGTGTCTTCTTTTTAGACATATGTAAATTCTCCTATCGTAGGCTTCAGCACATCTGCGGATGGAGCTTTCCGCTACTGAGATGCATCATGTTGAACGGTGGCCGGACATCTACTGCCCTTTTCGGAAACTCGACCAACCAATAACTCCATTTCATTTTTCTTTTATTTCCCCTGTTTGTGCCTCACCGCGTCACTTGCCTCCATACATTCCTATACAATAAATGACGGTTACAATGTCCTGTACCTACCCTTAAAGTTTGTACCATGAATTCGGGACCACCCTGTATATTCTGTACTCCCTTATCAATAATCATCGCTTTTAGTTATTTATATTGTAGAAAAATAATTTTGAGTCTCAAATCATTAAACCAAATTTAAGTCTTTTCCATTTCTTTCGAAAATTTAACCCCTTTGTAAATATATTATATTTTGAATTTTCTTTTAAAATTATTTTCTCCTAATTTTCGCACCATAAAACATCTTTTCCACACAGGTAGGTTCCGATTACTACTAATTTTTCCCCTCCATATGACCGCAATCCACCCTAATACCTATCTTTTACTTTTTATTCATTGTTAGACATTAATTAGAACAAAGGGAAAACTGAAAATCGATGGAACCGTGACATTTGACTACATAATTGGCTACGAACCTTTTCTCTATGCATAACGAGTAAAACAAGTTTCGAAAAAGAAAAATGTTTTAGCAGTAAGAGAAGGATTGAAATTTTAGCCCCCGTAATATTTTTGGTGTAGTTCAAAATATTTGGACAGTTGAATACTGTGGAAATCGTTTAACATGAAACTGAGGGGACTGAAATATTTTTTCGTGTTAAAGGATATGGGAGAAATACATATATAGCAGAACGTCGTTTATTCGAACGTTTATTTTCCGGGCCAAGGTTTTTTTTTTTGTCAACTACATGCACTGTATATGAATACATTTTCGAACAGTGCAATGATCAACAGTTGTTTCGCACGAGGCCAAAAGTGAGGGATATTTGAGCAATTTCAGTTGCGTGATTTGGTGAAAAATGCATGGAATAAGCTGTGGCCAGATTTGGAAGGCGAAAAAGACTTCAATGACGACCACAGGGAAGAGATTACTGACTTTGTCCAATCGATCCCAGGATTTCAAGAATGCGATGAAGAAGATGTAGAATGATATACGATGCAGAGTGAGTGAATATTAACGTTGCACTGATTAGCAACACGAGGGCTTTTGGCGACGGTCCGCGTAATTTTGAACCATGGTCAAGTGACGCGGATGACACCTGAGCCTGGCACCCCTCTCTCCTAACTACCACACCACACCAACGGGAGGACGTTTGAGCTCTCGACAGATTTAACGTGCATAGCTCCCCTACACGGCGGATCTTTAGTGGTACTAGGATCGAACTCATGACACGCTAGCCATGATTCGATGCCTAGACCACGTGGCCACCGCGGCCACGTACGATGCAGAAGACTGTGGATTTCAAATGCTAAATGATGACGAGATCCTGACTTCTTTGCAAGAAGAATCCGACCCTGTCGACGATGAAACGGATGAAGACGAGGACAAGAACAGGAACGAAAGTAGCAATGGTCCATCAAATGCTGACACGTTTTCTGAGTAAGAGACAGCTATGGAGTGGAACGAACAACAATCAGAGTGCTGTCCTGCTCAACTGCTGCTCAAGAGAATCAGAGACCTTGCAACGTAAAAACGAAAAATAAGTGATTATTTTCCACAATCAAGGTAAAATTGCGACATTTTGCACCTATTTTGCTTTCTCTTCAAGCACGTTTCCCGTATGTGATGATTTTCAATATTTGTATAGTGTCCAGTATCATAAACTGCATGGATCGCATTCGGTTTTCGGTTATCCGAACAATCGCGTATCCGAACAGTGTCCGGTCCCAATTGATTCGAATAAACGACGTTCTACTGTATTCAGCAAAATTAAGTACCTTAGAATGCATTTTATTTACATAGATCTGCATGTATGCATGTATTTAACAAAAAAAAATGAAGGAACAAAAACATTCACGACTTAATAAAATTTAATACAAAATTTTCAAGTTTTTTGAATATTTATTGAGATTTTGATAAATAATTTGAAGTGTTTCTTTGCATTGTCTTCTTTAGCGTCAAATTGTTAACAAATTGTTCGATGTCGTCCATTTAGTTAATCATTTCACCGTAGGAATGTGAGTCTAAATAACCACACTTACTTTTCCTGACGTTCCACATTTCAAATGATGTGGGAACAGGAGCTGCACTATTCATTTCATTTTTGTCGTCGGAATCGGCTTCAATACATTTTTTGAGCTTTGAACAAATTCCAAAGTGTCTCTGTCTGCCATAATCGGGGCTGTGCAAATGTTATCATCATATACTGCAGGCATGTAAAACTCATATGACATAACGGGCCTCATGGTGTATTATAAGTTAGGGGCCACAGGTTTTCAATTTTCAAAAAATCAATAAAATACGATTTTTATAATGTACTAGCTGTTACCCGCCCGCTTCGCTGGGAATTTCATGATGTTTTATAAATTTTTACTGCTTATATATATGTATAAATTATTGATATCTAAGTCCTGCATTAAGAATTCGATTGTATTGAAAAATATACTTATACCTGTAACTGTCGCCTGTTGATAAAAAAAAGGGACAGAACTCATCTAATTTGTGTTTTCTAAAAATCTCTAAAATTGAAGCATAGAATGATGTTTGCTCTTTCGTAACCCAAAAACCAAGTGGATTCCCGCAAAACCAATTTTCGGTGGATCTCTACTCCGTAAATTGAACATGCAAGCCAAATTTCAAGTCTAAATCTAACAGAAAAAAAGAAGTTTTACTATCAATATCCCCGTAATCCCGTTGAGAGCCGTTTTCCAAAATAACCGCTCTTAGCGGATTTCAACTCAACAAAAGAAAAATGCAAACCAAATTTCATTATTATAGTCCTTGTAGCTCAAAAAAAGTAATTTTTTTGTCAATACGTCCCAGTAACCCCTGCACCCCCCCCAGAACATGATTTGCTTAAAATACATTCTTAGTGGATCCCTATTCAACAAAAGAAACATGCTTAACAAATTTCAAGTATATGAGTCTAACAATTAAAAACAGGAATTTTTTCTGTAACTCCTCTTGACCCCTCGCAACCCTCCTTAGGGGTCAATTTTCGTTTTACTCTTTGTAGAGGAACTCTATTCCATGAAAGGAACATGCCTACCAATTTTCAAGCAGGATGATCAAATAGTTTGAAATGGAAATATTTATCAATTACGCCTCTTAATCTCCCGAAATTAAACTTGGTAGTTCATATTCGCGAAACCCATTTTGTAGCGGTTCTCTACTTTACGAAAGGAATCTGCTTATCAAATTTCAAGACTGTACGTCTAATAGTTTAAAAATGGGGATAATTATCTATAACGCCACTTGAGCAACGCACTTATCCTCAACGCCACTTCTGGGTCTGTTTTCACAAAACCAATTTTGTAGGGGAATTGCACACTTTGAAAGGAATCTGCTTAGCAAAATTTGAAGACTGTGCGTTCAATAAATTAAAAATGAAAAAAAAATTATCAATAACGCCCCTTGAACCACCGCAACGGGGCCTAGGGGTCGATTTTCACAAAACACATTTTGTAGTGTATCTCTATCATATGAGAGGAATCTGCTTACCAAATTTCAAACTGTGCGTCTAATAGTTTAAAAATAGAAATAATTATTTATATCTGCCCTTAACACCCCGCAACACCCCCTTGGGGGTCAATTTTTCCCAAACCTGTTTTGTAGCGGATATTTACTCCATGAAAGAAACATTCCTACCAATTTTCAAGCAGGGAGGTGAAGTAGTTTATAAACGAAAATATTTATCTAGTACGCCACTAAATCCCCCCCAACGCCATTTAGAGGTCCGTTTTCACAAAACCTTCTGATAGCTGATCTCTACTCTATAAAAGAAATCTACTTATCAAATATAAAGACTGTGCGTCTAATAGTTTAAAAATGGAAATAATTATCTATAACGCCCCTTAAGTCCCGCAACGCCACTTGAGGGCAATTTTCACGAAACCCATTTTGTAGCGTATCTCTACCCTATGTGAGGAATGTACTTACGAAGTTTCAAGACTGTACGTCTAATAACTTAAAAATCGGAATTTCTAACGCCCCTTAAACCCCCGCCACCGCAAACAATTGCTGCTAATTTGAAATTACAAACAGACACTTCAATTTTATTTATTTGTATAGATATAGATTGGGATTATAATAACTATTGTTTAAATGTGACTAAAAACGTAAAAAAAAAAAAGAAAAAAAAAGAAAGGATTAAAACTAACCGTAAAAACATCAATTTTTTGTTTCTTGCATTGCTTTTTGCTTATGAAGCCTTGATTTATTAAAAGCTTTTATTTAACTTACAATGTATGTATGTATGTATGTATGTATGTATGTATGTATGTATGTATGTATGTATGTAATTTGTTCGGGTGGAATCTTGCAACTCAATTTTGAAGCTGATATCTTCCTCCGATTGAGCTGAAATTTTGTATACACGTTTAGTTTGGATGACAATGCATGTTTTGACCATTTATATTCCGATATTGCAATTAATTAAAAAGATATTAATTAAAAACGTTAAACTAGTTTTGGGCGCCAACTTGGATATATCTGCATTGTTGTAATAATTTTATTGTTACAACAATGACAAAAGTTGGCGTCGAAAATCGGTTTTCAGCCAAACTATTATTTCATAACGTTGCGCTATTGACAGTATTAATTAACTTTGTCTAAAAAATAATTACATTTCTACAACGTAAAAACAATCTAATTTCTACAGCGTATGCAATTTTTTTTACAAATTTCTATCTATTTCCTTGGATTTAAATTCAAAACAAAAAAGTAGAGCTATTTTTCAAGTAGATTGGTACATTGTATACCTTTCTCAACGCTGCGAAGTCAAACTGAGATGGAGTATTGAAGAAATTCTTTAAATAATTTATCTATCTTTAATCTATGAAACTCAGACAAAAAATAATTACAGAATCGGAAAGATCATTTTTTTAATGTATCTTACCCACCAAAAAGTAATCCGCTAGGAAAACAATAAGAGAAAAATATTATCTAGAAATGCAATATATTTTCGATTAAAAAAAATAATTTTACAATAAAATGAAGTAATTTTTTAAAGAAATTTTCTACTTTAAGCCTACGAGTAATTTAAATATACCTCATTTTATCACCAGTAATCTAAACACACACTACGACATGTGTCCTTAAATTTAATTACAAATATAATCTGTTAATTTTATTTGAATTTAATTATTGATTTTTTCAAAATCAAGTTTCTAAAGATGATCTGAGCAATTAAAAAAAAATAGATTCTTACGTAGAAGATATTCAATGTCCAGCAAAAAATTATCATTATTTGATAAAACTTTCTTTTTTGATTACAAAATGCGTTTTTAGTCTTAAGCATTTTATTGATTAATATAAATATTTAAACGCCTTTTGAAGTTTTTAATAAACAATTCAAATTTTCTTCTAATATGTTAGAGAAATACATCCCTTATCTTCAAAATATTTCAAATAAATAATATATTCTTTAAGTTTTTCAAAAATAGTCAAAATTTTAATTAAACATTTAATAACTTTGTCATTTATGAAGATAATCTCACTAAACCTTTTTTTTCGTGTGTAGAACAATGTTAGCCAAAATCTGCATGAAGATTGAAAAAATTGCTTAAAAATTACGGATTTAAAAAAATTGTGTTTTTAGTCTAATACCATTTTGCGAGAATTAATTCAGCTAAACCAGGGATGGCGAACCAGCGTTCAATGAGTTGAACAGGCTGAGAAACCTGTCCAGCGATAACTAAAAAGTAAAAAATAAATTAAATGTAAAAAAACTTTTTTAAGAACAAGCTTTTATTTAAACGCGCTAAAAAGAATAAAATAAACTTTTCCTTTAAAACTTTTTTTACTATCAACTTATAACGTCATTACACAATTTATATGATATAAAAGCTTGTCGCGAGATTTACCTGTGTAGATAAACAAGTAAAATAAATAACTTGACCTGATTGATTTTGGTTTTTAAAAATTCAAACTAAGTAAATATGAGTACTTAAATATTGCGACAAGCTTTTATATCATATAAATTGTGTAATGACGTTATAAGTTGATAGTAAAAAAAGTTTTAAAGGAAAAGTTTATTTTATTCTTTTTAGCGCGTTTAAATAAAAGCTTGTTCTTAAAAAAGTTTTTTTACATTTAATTTATTATTTTTAAAAGTGCATCCGAAACAGCCGATGCTCTACATAACTGAACAGTGAGATAACTATCCTAAAAAAAAAAATATGGCACGTGTCAGCGTATTATCATGTGCGCGTAACACTATTATGTCTCATGAAGGCCATCGATCGCCAGTAACCAAAACAACGACTTCATTAGCTCAGATTGGCATTCAATTTGGCGTTCATCTTGGCATTCAGTTTCACGTTCACCCGTATAGTTTCCGTTCCCGTAAGAATACGGGAATAAAATATAGCCTATGTTACTCCCCGTTAATGTAGCTTTCCATTAGTGAAAGAATTTTTAAAATCGCACCAGCCGTTTCCGAGATTAGCCGGAACAGACAGACAGACAGACAGACAGACAGACAGACAGACAGACAGACAAAAAGACAGACAGACAGACAGACAAAAATTTTAAAAATTGTTTTTTTGTTATGAGTATCGTATATACTTTTAGTGCATTAAGTAAAAAGCTGCTAATTTGAAATTACAAACAGACACTTCAATTTTATTTATTTGTATAGATTATGCATTTGTTAGGCTCAATGCATTGCATATGATACATACGTAGTCGTTTTATATTTCATGTTATTTTTTAAACTTTAACTACCGAAAAATCCGGTGTATAAGGCGCGCCGGTGTATAACACTCACCTATAGTTTCAAGCTGCAATTTTTAATTTTAGGCGCACCCCCCCCCCTTTATATTTTTATTTTTTTTACGAAAACTGAAATGTGCGTATGTGCAATGCTGTTATGTTTTGTAGCGATTGTACTCGAGTTATTTTCTTAAGCTTTTACAAAAATAGTATACTTTTAAAACTGAAACCCTTTAAGTTCATAAGGAATGTCACTTCTTTTAAATGAACAGTATTCCGAAATATTCAGAAGTCTAATTTTCTCTCTCTTATGCTCCTCTCTTTCTTTTTTATTTTTAAAGCTCTCATTTTTTTATACCCGGCGTATAATGCGCACCAGTAAATTTCGATCTTGTTTTCGATGTTAAGAGTGCGTGTTATACGCCGAATTTTACGGTGAATAAATTTTATATTTTTATAAAAAAAGCAAAAATAAAAATTTTCTTATAAGAAATTCAATTTCACATTACTCTTTAGAAGATATTTGACATTTTTTTTCACAAAGCATCAAGATTTGATCGAAAATACTGAGATGGCGCAGTTTTTAAAATTGGCAAAAGTATTAATCGGTTAATGTTGATCTTTCTGAATTTTTGCTATTTTTCTTTAAAGAAAATAATTGTCTGCATAAATAAGTTCTCGCATAAATAATCCTTAGCAACTGAAATTGGGATTTTAGATATCAGGCATATTTTATTCTTGTTTTGGACACAAAAAATATTGCAGTTCCCATTTTCTAGAAAATCATAACGTCCCTCTTGAAATGACCTTTCCTTACTAATTGTTGAAATTTGATTATATTTTTATTAAATAACTTTTTAGTTTAATATGAATAAAAATAAATTTCGCATTTCATTCTTAAGCGATTAAGTATACTGCCCTTTATCTTAACCATCTTGATTATTTTTCTTAATTAAAAAAAACCTCTCTACCTGCGTCTAGTTGATTGGAACTCCAAACCGAGTTGAAGGAGAAATAAAAGTTGCGCATACAAAGAATTGGGGCTCCAACTATAGTTAAGAATATGCATTATGCATTTCAGAATTTAATAAAAAGTCATTTATTACATTAAAATTAAATGAAAAAAGTTTAATAAAATATTAAAAAAAATTAATCTAAAGGTCATTTTTATGATAAAAAATTATTCCTTTTAAAACAAGAATAGACAACACGCAAATATATTGTAGATTTCTATGCATATAAAAGGTTCACAAAAATGTTTCGAAGTAAATAAAACTCAAACACCTGATAGTTAGCATTTTTCTAAATGAATCGGAGGGTCGCAACTTACGTATTGGCGGGCCACGTGTTTGATACCCATGATCTACTGCAACGAATTCTTCCGATGACACAGTGACAGTCCAATAATACAGAAACTTTCTCAAACCTTTCAGTTTCAACATTTACCTCCTCCATCTTTTCATGTGAAGCGATTTTCTTTTTGTTTTAAGAGAAAAAATGCATGATAATGCATAGTAGTTTATCGGGACCATTGTATTATTTCGTGTTAACCGATGTTTCGGCTTAAGCGTTTTTGCTTTAGGCGTATTTCACTGTACTTATAATCAGAAGTAGTGTCAGACGTGAACTTTTAAAGAATTTCACAATCTTACGGAATTAGCTTTACTCACGTTAGAATCTTCTTTTCTCTGTGATAGGCGGATATCTTGTCTGTTATTAGTGTATTTTTAAAATTACAATATATAAAAATGTGCAGATATATTTTATATTCACACTCAGAACATGGCATTGAAAAAATATGAATTGCTATTTAATTTTTCTACGTTTGTACTTTTAGAAAACGTATCAATCAACATACTATAGATTGGATTTAAAATTCATCATCCTTATTTACCACTTTTACATTTTTGTGTCACTCCATTTCTAAGGGAAAAAATTTATACTCAGACTAAGTGGAAATAACATATTTTATACGTTCGCGATAAGTTCCGAAAAATTATGTTTAAACGTTTCCCCCTTATCTCTCGGAACTCACATTTAAGTATAGACAACAAAGTACTTCTCTATACAGTCGTTATGCGCCCCATTATTGCTTACGCTTGTCCAGTTTGGGGCTATGCTGCAAATACTAATCTCAATATTTTAAATGTAGTAAAAAATTCATATATTCGCATAATTGTTAAAGCTACCCGGTATATGAGAAATGATGACATAAATAACACACTTAAAATTAATAGCTTTAAAACTCACATTCAAAAAATAGCCATTAACTTTTTTAACTCTCTCTCTGATACCAAAAATATTAATATGTCTAACCTAACTCCATATAATGCAAATAATAATACCAAAAGGCCAAGGAGAATCCTTCTGGACTCCTACAACCCGCCTTAAGCTATTTTCTCTTGCAATAATTTTTTAATTATTGCACCCAGTAATTTTTCTAAATTTAACTTTTATTAAAATTCTTATTTTTATTCCTCTACTTTACCCCGCTGGACAAGCTATTCTTCAATCCATTTTTCACACCTCTTGTGGGCAGCCAATATGAGTCTCTATCCTCACCCATCCTCGACCAATCAGAGAGCAGTGTCTAAGCTCTCAGTCAAAAACAGTTTTCCCAGGGAAAATTCCGAAAACTCCAAGTCAAGACGCCACTCATAGCCACGCCTCCAGATCGCCTCCAATCAACCAATAGCCAGCAAGCCTCTCCGCAGAATGAAAAACCCCACAAACGTCGCTCCAACATCTTAGAATATCATGATATGGGATTGAGGACTGGTTTTCAGTCCAGACGCCCACAGATACCCCGCCATCAACCACCATCTCAGACTAAGTATCTATGCTTCTAAAAAGTGAATTGTAAATTTTTACGAAGATAAATTTATTTTATTCGCAGATTCTATGTATTACAAAGATTTTGCTATGATTTATTTCCCAACATATAAGAATTATGCTGAATTGCTTTTCATAACTTTTTTATATGGTTTAGTTTGCTGTAAGTTTAGAGATTTTTTTAAGAAGAGAACTTCTATATTTTACGAATATGCATTAAATAACTGCTTAGTTAAAAATGTCATGGTGAAGTTAAAAAGAAAATGGAGCGTACATGAAAATTTGGTACTTTCGTATTATACTACTATCGACTCATTCCTTAAAGGAAAAGACGTCCCCAATGCCACGATATGCAGCTAATGAGGAAAGTTGTTCTCACTCACGTACAAACACAATCTTGTTCATGTATTTGGCGATGTTTTTTACAAGGCAAAATTAATCGATGGTTCAAGTACCGAAAATTTTTATAATGTTACTTTTCAAACCTTTATTTTCTATAATGTTAAATATTCTTTATTTTATTACTTTTTCCAATTCATTCTGCCACATGACAAATGTAATCTCTTTTCGTAAATTTGCTCTAACTCCAGTTTTCTTTTAAACATCACAAACCCACAGTTTTTTAGGAATTTTAATTCCTCATTTTTAGACAGAAATATATGTATGATTTTTCTCTTTTTTCAAAAATGAATTGTCGTATATTTACGACAACAGTAGTGATTTTAGTAGAAGATTGTTTTTAAACATCGTTCTGAATGCAACATTTGAGCTAATGGAGATATAAACCATATAATTGTAAACGACGATCAAGCAAAGAGATAAATAAAATAGCTCTGTACATCAATGTTAAGACCAGGGGCGTCTTAAGGCATGGGCCAACTGGGCCCAGGGCCTTAGCCACAATACCTCGTCTCGTTCTCGACTCAGTCATAATAAGATCATAATTCGAATAATTTCAACAGGTCAAATGTTATATTCTCCGAAAAACTGGAAATATCGGACGATATGTCAGCTGGCTACATGTGATTACCATCGTACCTGTATAGGCGGAGGGCTACCAACATACGCCATCATTACTCATTCAGTCAAAAGGCGGCAATCGGTCAAGCCGGTTTGTGCGATTTGTACGCCATACACATTTATTTGTTTCGGGTTATTGTTTGTACGGTGACGTCTATTCGCGTCATTTTCCTACTAATCCTCATAGGGAAACTTTGGGGCTAGCATTCACATTAATTCACAGCCTTTCAAGAAGAAACTATGATATTTAAATTAGTTTGAATATATAAAATCTAGGTTTTGTAGATGTAAGATAGAAGGAGCCGGGGAGCTGTTACGGTGTTACGTAAGTGTGGATATTGAAATATTTCATTCACAAATATAGCGCGAGTTAAGGAAGTAATTGCTAAGAGATTAAATTATTAGATTGAAGATTTAAGATACATGAAATTAGAATTAGTTATCGGTTCATTAGCGCTTTTTCTTCTTATCTAGTTCACGTAGTCGGGTTTACTTAGAGTTAGTTATTGGGATTAGATAACGCTTTATATATCACTCCTAGGTTTCCTTTTGTAGTTTCACTTGTGATTGTTTAAGAGATAAATAAAACTAATTGTTATTATGGAAGTTGGTGATGCTTTGTTTCCCCCCACACCTTTAGACAGGCAAGACGGAGAGAGAGGGGTGCCGATTAGGTCGACACCCCCACAGTACGAGTATTTGACAACGTATGTTATGTACTGTCTACATTTGAGGGCCATAGGTAGGGACTACATTTGTGTAAGGACCAGGGCTTACTTTTGCTTATGAGCCCAGGGCCTCAAGAAGTCCCTGGTTAGGATTTAGCGTATTTATAATAGGCATCAACTTCTTTACACGGTCTCTGAAAACGACCAAATTGAATCACCTGCTCTTCCGGTTGTAAATTTAGTTGTCCAATGAACAGGTTACCGGGATTTCAGTTCCAATAGCCAAGTTCTGAAATTAATTTGATCAGAGGGGAAAGAGATTACCATTTATTTTAAACAACATATTTATATTTATTTTTGTATGCGTAAAATGTTGATGCACATAATACATTTATGTTTGTGTTATGTTTTCAGTTTTCTGTGTCAATGTCAGTATTTAGTATGGACATTTGATAACTGAATTCCTCACCAAATCTATAAAGCTTCTCGTTTGTCGCAGTTATAAATGTCATTGAGTTGGGACGTATCGTCGAATTATAAATATGGATAGGTTACAATAAATGAAATTAGGGTACGAAATTATTATCTAATTAAAATAAATAATCATTCCTAAGTAGTAATAAAAATGAATGAAAAAAGTACACAACTTGGAAAAATTCAGTTTATTTACTCGACACTATTCTCATACATTAAATAAGTGCTCTCTCTCTCTCTTCAACTTTCTATTTTATGTTTAAGCAGATTTCTTGGTACTTACGTATTATACCATTGACGCTTTTCGCCAAATTTAGAAAGGTCGCCAATTCAAAAAATGTCACAAAATTAGGACATCGTTATCGTTATTATTATTGAATTCGAGCATGTGTGAGAATGGTTTTCCACTATTGGCTGCATATCACGGCGTTTAGCGATATCTTTTGATTTGACAAAATTAGTCGACGGTATAGTACGTAAGTACCGAAATTACATGTTAGAAAACCATTCATATATTTTAGTGGATGGTTCATGAATTAAATTTTCAAGAAATATCTTCATAATTTTTTTTTCAAAAACTTATTTCATTGCATTTTTATTAATTTTTAAACGAGGATACGGAGTGTGATTCTTAACCTTTGATTCATATAGGTATTATAGAGAAATTAAAATCTATAAATCAATAAATTTTAGTACCACCGTTTCGGGATTTTTTTAAAAATAAACAATGTAATGCATTTTCAAAAGTCTTACTCATCACTTTCTGTTTTGAAAAACAGTTATTTTGATTTAACCCTTTAAGCGGTCATTTATTTTACTCAAAATGCTTTAAAAAAAAGGCATATTTTTATTGTTTACTAGCTGATATATCCGTTCATCGTGCGGGTGAATTGAAAAATTAAACAAAACAGATTGAAGGATAAAGAAGTTTTTAATGAGATTTAATTTTACATGAATTACAAATTAAACAAACAAACAAACAAAAAGCTTTTTCATATCTCAGCTGAACAAAAAATCATATTTGTTAACTTTTAAGTTTGTAAGTCTAATAGCTGATAAAAAGGAAATTTTTTTAAAAATTTATAACACCCAGTAACTCCCTTGTGGGCCGATTTTTGAAAGCACCTTCCAAAGCTGATCTCTGCTCAGCAAAAGTAACATTTTGTTACAAATTTTGTGTAATGAATGTTTAAACCAGTAAAAATAATTTATATCTAAATGTGTAAAACGTTATTTTTTTCTGTTGCATTTATTTTATGCTAAAATTCTAATATTCGCAAGCAACGCCCCTTCTTACAATATAATGGCGATTCAATGGAAACATAACGAAATGTTGGAGATAGAGCCAAGTTGGCATTATTTTTAGCTATCATGGTGGCAACTTGACGATTGATTGAACGGAGCAGAAGTTAATAGACTGTAGTGACACTTGGTGGGGAGCTGCAACAAAGAGGATAGCACAAAAACCTTCTCCACAAAAAATACATATACAGGCTAATTTTCATAGTGATCGGTTGAACGGTGTTGGAGTGAAGCAAGGCCATATATACAAACATCCATTTATATATATATATATAAATATAATACATACTTTCCTATTTGAATCGGATATTGCTCACTATTTCATTGGTTTTAATTTTTTTCACGGAACCTTAATTTTTTTCTAAAATAAAAGTAGCTTAAGTTAATCCTTATAACATCAGCTATCAGTCAGTGAAAGTCCTGTCAAAATCGGTCCAGCCATTTCAGAGATTAGCTGGAACAAACAGCCAGATAGATAGACAAACAAAAATTTATTTTTTTGATATAAGTACCGTATATACTTTTAAATGCATTTAGTAAAAAACTGTTTATTTGAAATTACAAACAGACCCTTCAATTTTATTTATTTGTATAGATAACTCAACACCATACTAATTCCTGCCTTTACCACAAAAAAAAAAAAAAATGCCGGACGAGAAAAGCATTTTAGCACCGTATACAAACTGTATCGACTTTTCATAATACTAGCACTAACTAATACATCATATGAATTAAAAATAAGGGCGAATCAAAGAAAGAAAGAAAATATCAGAGTACCCGCACAGCGTACTGGCAAGCCGCTTGAGGGATTAATATCGGTCAGATATAATATGGGTTGTAAAATTTTTCTCTCATTTTATGCCCGAAAATTAGTAATTTGAGGCAAAATTACTAATTTCTAATACTGTTGATTAGTTAGAGATAAATAATTGATATCTTGCTTAAAATTTATCTTTCAAAAATTATTTGTGGCTTTTATATATATATGTATGACTACTTTAGAATTCACTTAAGGAAAATATATTTTCACTTGGCTTTTTAGAATCGAAATTTTATTGTTAGAGAGTATATCTTGTTTATATATATGTAAAGCATTTTGTAAGTGTATATTTTGCTTTTTCGTTTATATTACACACATAAATGAAGAGAGAAATATTTTCTCTTTTTTTTGTGTGTTTTCATAATTACATTTTATTCTAAAACCGTTATTCGTAGTTGGAAAGTATACCCATTTTCTTTTCAACTCCAGTATCGATTTTTGCTTATCATGACTGTAACCATATCCCCTAACTTTCCATGCGCGGGTTGCTTAGCAACGACATAATGCTCTTGTGAAGAATTAGATTGGCTGATTCTAGCAAAAAAACTTACTGATGAAGTATTTAGTATATATACTGAAACTAATTCAGAACTTTATTTGTGTATTTTAATTTTGTGAGAATTACTTGAAATACAAGAGTATATATATACTATGGATCACATTGTGGTATATTCTTAATTAATTTTTTGTAACTTTGTTTAACAGTGAATAAATATATTGTTTTACTTTAGCATTTTTTTTTTACATTACAGAATGAAGCGGAGGAAATTTATCGACGTTTAATAAGGAAAAAAAGTGTTTTGGGTGTAATGGTTTTCAATGAGAATGGTGAGTTTTATACAAGTACAAGTAATAAAATAATGAAATAATTTTCACTTTTTTTTTTTGTACATTTTTAGTATGTTATATGGATTGTATATATTTTTCTCAGAAGAAAATTAAGAAAAAAAATTAAGTAGTGTAATACATATAAGCATTAATGCTAATTTTGGTGTAGAGGTTTTTGTAATGAATGAAATAATAACATCGTAATTTGCGTATTTATATTTTTAAAAATAAGTAATTGAGTTTCTTTGAAATCTTTGGTGATATATGAACAAAACAAAATCTCTACAAGTAATTAAAAACTCAGTATATTGTTCAGTGAATAAGTACAATATATTAACAGATTACGCATGCAAATTTTTGATTTAAAAATAAGGTCAAAATTTACAGGGAATTGAACAAGTAAAACAGTTTTTTTCTCATTTTTTAATACAATTGACCTAAATTTTGTTGTTTATTGTAAAGGTTTAAAATATATATATGCGTATTAATCCATGCATATATATTATTTCATCGAAAATGCTTAAAGTATATTAATTTTATGTAGCAACCATCCATTTAAAATTATATTACATTTAAATTATCCTGCGTCTTTTTCTTTTTAGATTTTAACATACGATCTTAGATATTAATATATTTTTTCTATGATAAGTTTTTGCAACTGACAAATACTGCGAATTCCAATCTGAGATTTTTATATTATTATTAAGTAAAATGTATATAGTATATATATGTAATAGACGTGACCGTTGAAATGTATTCTTAATAATATGATCGCTGTTGTTGAGATGGTTTCTTTGGCTGGGATTGACGAGGCATTCCGGTGATTAATTAAAACTATTTATTCCACATCTTAAGCACATAAAACATTACAAGGACGACACATAACAAAGAAAACGAATGCACAATGAGCTGCAGCCGGCTACATGTTCACACAGACAAAATACAGAAGCGAAAAAGAGAGCTGGTCTCCAGGAATCTCGGTATTTATAGGCTTCTCAAATCACATGATCTGAGTGGGTGGATAGGTGTAGTTTAAAATACTCTCGTTAGGCGGTGGGTTAACTTATTACTAAAACGTTGGTCCTGAAGGGATGGACCATTGGTAGTTAAAAGTTATTTAAAAGGATTATATTACTGGGAATTATTACATTTATATAGATAAAGGCACATATAATCTATAATTTAATCATATATGAATTTGAATCCTGTGAAAACTTTACTGTTTTTTAATATAACATTATAAACACTGAACATATTATCAAGGAATTATTTTCGAATTCAATTATTATAACTCATTATTGTTGGATAAAATTTGGAAAACAAAATTTTCTGTTTAATCATATCACACCAACTCAGAATTCAAAAGCACAGAGAAAGAAAACCTTGAGATAATATTAAATAAAACCATTCCTTTTCATTATTAGTATATAGTTATGCCGAAAGAAATGTTGAAACTGTAAATGATGTATAGTTAATAAAATCTTTCGAATGAAAGTAAAATGGCTTAGCCAATAGTGGCATGAGTTCTTGAATACTTACGTAATAAATACCAAACGATTATTGTTTATTTTAGAAGAAAAGTTTACAGAAATAAAAAGAATCGACATTTTTCCCATTGAAAATAACTATAAGAAAATTTTTCGGCGACCAAGAGACATATTTGCTTGTTTTTTTCTTTGATATCTTTGGCTTCATATTAGAATTTTTCTCACAATTTTTTGATACACTTTTTCAAGTCTGTTTATTTTACTAAAACTATGCTGTAAAATTTTTCGATTCTTATTAATGTCATTAATATCCCTAAAATACTTTATAAAACGGGAAGACAGCCACGTAGTATGAACGTATACCAATATATTCACACATTCTCTTAATTTCACAACATAATCATTTAAAATCAAATTGTGGGAAAGAACACGGTTGTCATACTTCTTTTTCGTAAACAGACTCTCCAGTCATTACATTCAGGACATAAACCAAATGAAATTACTATTCAATGCCCCAAAATAAAATACCACAAAGAAGTAAGAATTTAATTGAAATTTATCATAAAATTATACCTCGCTTCAGTATTTCCTTATTAGAAAAGTTAATACAATTTTTCTTGTAGTTTCTAAACATGCTTCGACGACTTAATTTTTTGTTTGCTTATTAGTTTGTTTGAATTAATGTCGTCTTAGAAGCAGCATCAGGTACTAAAGCTATTGGTGTTAAACCTCGTACTTTTGAGCAACAGTGTTGACATCCACCTCACATCCACGTTAGGACTTTCAGCTAAGACGCATTTAACGCTCATCAACTTTACAACACTGCAGTCTTTAAAAATGTGAAACTCGTAGCATTGTATTGCCATCATCTTTTTTAGTAATCCAGAAGGCTTAAATTTTCCACCAAGAAATTAAGATGCTACAATGATTCCCAATTATTTTTATTACAATCAGATGATTTCGGCTGCCAATTAGGGCTTGAACCGTTTTCCCCCCAAGTATCTGAGAAAGAATTTAGATCAGATCCCTCCAAATAAATTAAATGAAACCCTCGTAGAGAGAGACACACACAAATATGACCAATTATCATTGGTTGCAATTAGATATTTTCCGCGCACTTTTGAACGCGATTCTGGCTATGCACAGAACTTGTATTATTTATTCCACTTTAAATCCACTGTTTACTATTACTGCTAGTTTTTTTAACGAAATGCCATGACAGAGAAGCAATTTTAAAGATATTTAACAAGGGATTTCTCACATAAAAATACTTACCGTCAAGGATTTTTTAAAATTTTTTTATTTAATAAATCAATTTAGTTGTAAATAGCTAGATGATCGCTGATGGCCTATTTTTTATTCAACTAATATCTTCTCCGCCATTTTTGGTTGTTCTTTAAAGTTTACGTATAACATTAATATTATTTAATGTGTTTTTAATTCACAGTTCTATATTATTTGTTTGAGATGAAACTGAAAATGTATGGTATACTGACACTCGATAATTTTGTCGCTACAATTTGTTTATTGCTGAACAGGTATTTAAATCATTGCGATGGAAATATTTAAAATTCTAATCCCTTCCGACTGTTTTAAAACGATTTAGCCAACATAAAATTTTAAACAGTCTTTAGCGTGCTGTTCGGCTACATTAAAAACACAATGTTGAAGAAAAATTAGTACATGAAAGATTTATTTTTCATCTAAAATCCTTAACAAAAAAATAGATTTAATAAGCCTACGATTTGAACTTTTTTTTTTGTATCGTCCGAAAAGGTATCCGGACTTCCATGGACAATGTAACAACGACTGAAATGGTCAACGCTCTCGTGCCCTTGAATGATCTAGCTAGGAAAACTGTGAAGGATCTGGATCCGGACAACGAACTACTTTTCTTCCGAGTCAGAACGAACAAAAATGAAATGATGATTGGTGTTGGTGAGTCAGTTTTCAATGTTACAAAGAAATTTGCAACACATGCCAATTTTTAGCTATTAACATTTGTGCATTTTCAATCATTTCTCTATTTCATATTCTAGACTTCCTGAAAAACAACCACTGACAATAAAGTTCGGTGAATAAAGTCAGAACGGCTGATCCGACAACACTGGCGAAACAAAACGTTGCACATGCGTAGCGACAGGTGTTGACCCTCTACCCACACCGTTGTTCAGTTAAGACTCATTTGAATTCCATGTAAGATTTGTTTTACAAAGTGCTTCTTTAGTACGCTGGTTCTTAACTGAGAACAGGAAAATAAACGAATAAAAAATCAGTTTAAAGTTTTGTTTTAAGCTGGCAAGACACCAAAAAAAAAACTTATACGATGCAGGTTCGTGTTTATGAAGATCAAATGTGTGTTCGAGTGGTTCGTTCTTTTTAGAAACGCAGGGAAAGTGTTTTTGATAACCCTCGTTCCGTCAGAGACGAAAACATTGAGAAAGTGAGGAAATTAATCACTAAAGATCATCAATTAACTGTGCTCAACATAGTTGATTATATGCAGATCAACCGTGAATTGTGCGACAAATCGTTACCCAGAATTTAGGGATGAGAAAAGCGTGTTATCGATATTGAGGATATTACTAACATCCAACGAAACGTGACGAGGCTTTTGAACTCCATCCCAAAAGAAGACTTCTTTCGAAATTTCCAGGACATGTATAGCAGATCTTAGTGGTACATAATTATGGGAGGTGACTATTTCGAAGGACAGTAAGGTAACTTTCGTTAATATTTCATCTACGTTAATGTTACAGGACTATTCTCCGAACTTTATTGCCAGTGTCATTAAATTTATCATTCTTGTCCCTCTTTTTTATGGGAAAAAAAATAATAACCTTTACAGGAGAATTATAATAGATTTACTTTAATTATCATCGTTTTAAGTCCTAAATTAAGATAGAAGGAAAGAGAACAAGATATCAATCATTGGCATGGCCAAGTAATTTTAGCGTGTTTTTCACATGTTGTATTTTACAATAATGCAACTAATGAACTTTTTACTAACAAAAAATAGTGTACTATACTTAAAAACTTTTTTAAAAAAAAATTTAAAAATTATTAAATTTAAATATGATTCGGCTCATCTAGGGCACAAATGCGACCAAATGCCGAAAACCCGAGGTCAATCGGTTGCTTATTGGCTGAGAAAAAGGTACGACAAAATATGGAACGAAGACGAGGACGAAGACGAAATTTGCGTCCTAATAGTGCTTTTTTTACACTACGTGAAAAACGCGCTAAAAGGGATCCAATACAAGGATCTGTTCTCAATAATAGAACAGAATACTTTTTTAAAAATAATGTTTTGGACATAAAGAAATGCTTAAAACTATAAAAAGAACAAAAAAGCTTTATCTTTCGTATTTTCTTCGGATGTTAACCTATTATCCTATTTATATATTCGTTCGATATGATTCTACTATAAGAATTGTTCTTTGATCTGATTTAGAAATTATATTAAACGTAGCCATAAATATAAAATAATGAATTAAAAAAATAACTAAAAATGTTTTTATTATTTTCTTTACAATATGCTTTTATTGTAATATATTTCGATTTATATTGTTTGTTATTCTTTTTTTAACATAATAGCATCAATAGTGACAATACAAGTGACTTGAGAAGAAAGGAAAATAAATTTATATTATATTATATTATATTATATATATTTGTTAAAGAGTTTAGTTTACTTTTATCAACAATTTTGAATGTAACAATTTTAGTATTTTTAAATTTACGTTTACAAACAGATGAGGAAAAATAACTATCATATTGTTTATTTTTTACTTTCAGATGAAGGACATCTTTATATTGTTATTCAGGATGCTCGATTCATTAGAACTCAGAATATACCAATGTGATGGGAAACACATAAACATTGCATTCTTAATTCTACGTGCAACACAGCCACGCCCAATTCTGTTATCTATCGAAAATATCTCAAAATATTTTGGAAAGTAAATAAAAAAAATCATATGTCAGATAAGGTTTTGGAATCTATGTAATTGAACCTATTCCATCGCGCGCCTTTTTTAAGGTTATTTTAAATGTATTATGAAACAATAATCATTGTGTGAGATGTTTTTTTCAAAATAAATATACAAACATATCACCATTGTTGGATACTAATTAAAAATGTCAAAATGTCTTTTCTATGAGAATCCATTAAGTACTCCAGAAGTAGGTTTGAAATAAAAACAATGTGAAATCAAGTGCAGTTTCTAAAAGAAAAAAATTGTATTGAATGGTTATTTGTTTTGGATTACTTGAAAAAGTTAAGCAAAAGAATTTTTTTTGCATAAGTCCCTGAGAGGAAAATCATTCCGATGAAACGTCTAACGATTTACTGTTACTGTTAGCTTTTGTTTCAGTTATTTTCTCAAATAAAAGTTTCTTGTAAGCATTTGATAGATTTTAATAAAATTTAATAAAAAATGAGTATTTTTCACCTTATTGAGATGTACTGTTTTAATTAATATGCGCGGAACATTTTTAAAAAGATGACCAGAAATCAAATTAAATGAAATACCGTATATTTTTGAATACAAGCCGCTCTGTGTATAAACCGAGAATGCATCTTTTCTGCCAAAACTTACTCACAATTCGAAACCCGTAATTTTTTTTTTCAATTCACTGCAATTTTTTAATTTGTAACCACGAGGGTGAAAATGTTGCCAAATGGTGGAATATTTTCTAATCAAATTGTTATAAAGTAAAACGCCAGACGTGAACGACGAAAATTTTACTTCTGGTATCCCTCTCTGAAGCTAACACTTTTTCCTCCGTTTATATGTTATCTCGTGAGCCGTTTGTGCTAGTCAGACTTTCTGTACCATTTTTTGTTTGTTTGGAAGATGAGCGGAAGAGAAATTTGTGTACGGCATGTGATCATCAACCTATGTTTTAAGCCTTAATAGAAAAACTCACTGTATTATGATTATATACATTCAGACTATACAATGACTGAATGTGAATTTTATGAAGTTTTCGGAAATTTGGATTCAGAGATCAGTCTTGAAGGATTTATGAGACTTCTTATTCTTTTAGAATAAAGGTTTCATTCAAACACCTAAATAGTTAAAAGATTGAAATCGTTTGTGCATAACTATTGGAAAATAGTAAGAAAACCGTTTTTCCTAGGCTGCGTTTTTCCCGAGATTAGCGGATTAGTCAGGGTGTACATATATAAAAGCCAAACAACCGCTTCATTTAACTTAAAAAAAGGTTCAAAAATTCTTGGAAGGAAATATACGGTCTTACTCGAGCTTTCTTTTTACGGTAGAAGTGAACAATTTTGATGTCGCAGTGAAGTGGATTTTACAGAAGCCACTGAAAATATTGTGAAATCAAATAACTAAAATTTTCTGTTTCCTGAGTTATGTTAATCTTATGTAAAGTTCTGTTCTTTGAGTTGAGTTGAGTTGAGTTTTAATTTACTTTGTACATAAATTTTGTTCAACTGTTTCATGTCAGAATTTTCTATTCGCTTAGCATAATTCTCATCTTAAATTTTGTGTTTCGAAGTATTTTCTTTAAAATTTTAATGTGAATGATATAAAATAATTCATAGAGACAAAGTGCTAATTATATGAAAAAACGGATGTCGTGCGTATCATTGATAGCTTTTATTAATTATTTTAAAAGCTTTTATTTAACTTACAATGTATGTATGTATGTATGTATGTATGTATGTAATTTGTTCGGGTGGAATCTTGCAACTCAATTTTGAAGCTGATATCTTCATCCTATTGAGCTAAAATTTTGTATACACGTTTAGTTTGGGTGACAATGCATGTTTTGACCATTTATATTCCGATATTGCAATTAATTAAAAAGATATTAATTAAAAACGTTAAACTAGTTTTGGGCGCCAACTTCAATATGTCAGTATTGTTGTAATAATGTTATTGTTACAACAATGACAAAAGTTGGCGTCGAAAATTGGTTTTCAGCCAAACTGGAATTTCATAACGTTGCGCTAATGACTGTATTAATTAACTTTGTCTAAAAATAATTACATTTCTACAACGTAAAAATCTAATTTCTGCAACGTATGCAATTTGTTTAGAAATTTCTATCTATTTTCTTCGATTTAAATTCAAAAAAAAAAAAAAGTACAGCTATTTTTCAAGTAGATTGGTACATTGTATACCTTTCTCAACGCTGCAAAGTTAAACTGAGAGGGAGCATTCTAGAAATTCTTTAAAAAATTCATCTAACTTTATTCTATGAACTCACAATAATTACAGAATCGGAAAGATCATTTATTTCGTCCCGATAAGGTATAATGTTTTTTACGAAATAATAATATTTGTATTTCTTACGATTTTTTTTTTAAATAATTCAAAATCGATGCGTTTTTATGAAAATAATGTCTAAATCGTCGCGCATGAAATTTTTTTTTGTTTAAATGAATCGACATTCCTTACTAAAACAGCTCATGCTTTGCTTTTTTAGAATTAGTCATTTAAAAAATAAGATGCCGAAAACTTTTTTTTTTACGATTTTTCAAGAAATACTCAAAATTTTAATTAAACATTTAATAACTTCGTCATTTATGAAGAAAATCTCATGAATTTTTTTTTCGTGTGTAGGACAATATTACCAAGATCTGTACGAAAATTGAAAAAATTGCTTAAAAATTACGGATTTAAAAAAAATTGTGTTTTTAGTCTAGTACCCTTTTTGGGAGAATTCATTTAGCTAACTGTTCGAAAATAACCGGCAAACACCTAGCATTGAATGAGATGAACATACTGAGAAACCTGTCCAGTGATAACTAAAAAGTGAAAAATAAATTAAAAGTAAAAAAGCTTTTTTAAAACAAGCTTTTATTTCAACGCGCTAAAAAGAATAAAATAAATTTTTCTTTAAAACTTTTTTTAGTATCAACTTTTTCCGTCATTACACAATTTATATGTGATATAAAAGCTTGCCGCGAGATTTACCTCTGCAGATAAACAAGTAAATTAAATAACTTGATCGGATTGATTTTAATTTTTAAAAATTTCAAACTAAGTAAATAAGAGTACTTTAATCTCGCGACGAGCTTTTATATCATATAAATTGTGTAATGACGGAAAAAGTTGATAGTAAAAAAAGTTTTTAAGAAAAATTTATTTTCTTCTTTTTAGCGCGTTTAAACAAAAGCTTGTTTTAAAAAAACTTTTTTACTTTTAATTTATTACATCACGAATACTAAATGCTAAGTAACTCTTAATATGATTATATAGTCATTACAGCATCATTAGAATCTTGGTTACCATAACGCTTTATTTTTCTTGTTGCTTAACAATTACAGGTCGGTTACATTCACATGATTGTTTTAGGCATTGTTAACCCAAATGGTATGGCCTATTATATTACAACTGTCCTTTCTCTAACTATTGAAAATATGATATTAGGCATTACACAATCAAAGCTAACATTCTGTTTTGGTACAGATTCCAATCAATTTTCTTAATTCTTTTATTTGTATATTTTATAAAAAATGCTTTTATGTAGACAAAGCAATATTAATGAAATAATAAATACAGAACAATTAGAATATATGTTTTAGATAATTTTTCTTGTAAAAGATGCTTACGTTCTCACAATACTGAATAACTAAACAAAAAACATAATAAAAAGTAAACAGAAA